>SKCR01036661.1:0-60201 GCA_019454045.1 Zanthoxylum bungeanum
AATATTTTACAAATACACCTATGCTAGATATCCATGGGTTAGACACACTTCTGCTGTGTGGGGCACCGATCCGACCATAGAGGTTCCACATCCGCCCCAACAGCTTGGGCTCAATATATTTTTATACTGGAAGCTGTTCTGATACGATTTAGGTTGTTGGATTTTAATCCAACGGTTTAGATTTGAAGAAAAAAATTTCTATTTTCAATTTGTTTTTTGATAATTTGTGATCGTTGGATTTACATCCAACGGTTATAATTTGACATGATGAGGCTCAAGTATTGGAGCTCTCTAAAGCCTACAACCAAGAACAAAGGAATATTCTAAAGCAAAACAAGTATTTCAAGCAACTTATTACCAACAACTAATGAACAAATTTGTATCAAACAATAAGTCAATGGTTCGATTGCTCAATGGGGTTGCATAAGAGAATCCAATGGGTGTTAGAAAATGTGAATGATTTTGCGTTATTTTAATACATGTTGATGGTGATTTTTCACCATGAGGAAGGTTTAAATACTGAGCAAGGGTAGAGTAGGTATTGTACTTGGTCAAAAATGGATGATTAAGGCCAAAGGCTCGGAGAGATAAAAGGAATTTGATAGAGGAACCCGACCTCATGGTGTAGAGGGGTTCTCCTAAAGATAGAATTGATTGATAATGAAACAAGTTGGGATACCGATCCGACCACTTTGAGGATGTTGATTTGGGGTTTTATAAGAGTTTGGTGAAACCTGACTCGATAGGTTTTTGATAATGAAACCCGACCTGATTGAGAGTGCTGAAGGAAAAATTTTATAGTATCATACCTCAGTGTGTCAACCCGAGGAACGAAGACGGGATTGCAGGCCGACCAGTATTGAAGTCATGTGACGTATGCCCTAGTTAAGAGGATAAGCTTTTAGAAAGCTAATGATGACTGTGGGAAAAGCAACGGTTCTTATTGGAAGTAGCCCTACCAACCGCCATAGGTCGATGCAGTGGTAGAGAGGTGGCAGAGTAGAGCCACCATAGGCCGGTCAGTGACAGTGAGATGGGTGATTCTGTTTGCCCCGACTGAAAGGTAGTTGAAGAGAGTTGTAATGGTAATGATGACAAAAGTGACATAACATGACGTCATTGGTGATTGAATAGTGAATTTGGAAGCCTATATAAAGGGGTTGAAGATTTAGATTCAATGGTTGGCAATTTACGCATCAAACAATTTCTAAAAGAGTTAAGAGTTTAAAAACTAGTGATAGAAAGACAAAATTGGTCGGTTACATTACCAAGTACGTGAATTATAAAAGAAATAGTGTAATACCCGAGGTGTATTATCACTAAGATAGTTCATTTCACTATTGTACCTCGGGTCGGGCTTGATCCCGAGAAGTAATAAAATACACTCATTTTATCCGTGGATGTAGGTTGGAGCCACTCTCCACTGAACCACGTAAACTCTACGTTTATCTTCTTTGCCTGCTAAGTTTACGTTGGTTCCCTACTGATCGTGATTTTCACACGTTACGCGAGTGTACATATCGCTCAAGTAGTATAAATTTATTGATCCCACGAGGAATTATCACTTACGTTACTAATTATTGAAACTTACTACCTACGAGTATTTAATTGAAATTGAAAGATGATTATTGGTTGAGTTTGACTAAAACTAAAGCAATTAAATAAAACTACGATAAATTCCAAAGGTAATCAATGAAGAGAAAACATCCAGGGTTATGAATCCACCCAGTATTATTCTAAAGATGAATTGGTTTTCCTATGCTCACATAATATATTAGCTCATTAACCCGAAACACTAAAATATCCACAAGCCTCTTTTGATGGCCATGTGCAAATATTCAAAGTAACTTGATTAACTATATTGCTATGTTAACTAAGAAACTCCAAATTTATTAAGAGTAAGTTCCAATTATGGCTACACCCGCCCTACATGTATATTTCTATCCTGGAGGGAAACCTCTAAAAAGAGATTGTCTGCTATTGAATCTAAGGCTAAACCTAAAATCCCAGATTATTGATCTAATCACTACATATGCTCATAAACTCCAAATAGATATTCAACAATAAACAAAACATTAAAGAGTTAAAAGGAAGAATAAAATTTATCGAGATCGTCAAACCTTCGCTCCTTGTTGTTGAGTTTCTGAGTTATGATCATTTGATGTGCTTTGTTTTCTCCCCAAATTCATCTTGGAGGCTATGAAATTAGGGTATGAGGCCTTCCATGGCTTTGGGATGAGTTGTAGCTTATATAAGAAGACTTAGGGGTGGTTCATTCTTAAGGACGATTGTAATTATGCTCCTAGTGTCGTGACGCAGATGAATTTGCATCGCGACGTTCATCTTTCTTTTCATCGGCGTGTCAATGGAATTAACGAGGGATGAAAATGGTAAAATATAGAGCAAATTGGAGCAAATTCAGGCAAATTCCACGTCCCGACGTTGGATTGCACATTAGGACACGCACTAGTTGAAATATCATCCAGAGAGTTTCTAAAGCCTAAAGGTGGAGCGTCGCGGAGCCCATCAGGGTGTAACACGCCACCTTCATGCTTTAGCAACTCTCAGGATGTTATTTTAACTAACGCGTGACTCGACGCGCAATCCAGCATTGGAACACGCATTTTGACTCTGAATTTACCCAAATTTATTGTATATTTTGTCGTTTTCATCCCTTGTTAATTTCATTGAGTCTCGATATTATTTTTACATGCAAAATGAACCCAAAACACAATAAAGTGCTCATAAAACTTGAGATAACTCAAAAATCATCAAGCTAGAGGGACGGGCAAATATATGCATATTATTCATTCATCACCTACTAACCAAACAAATTCATTATTTGGAACGAAAATAACTGTCAATATTTGGCACCGTATGTGGGGATACACTACAAAAAGCAATATAACACACTAAGACGGTGGCAGGAGAAGAAAATCATAAAGCTTTGGGGACCTCAACAGTAAAGTGGATGGAAAAGTTGGAAGAGAACCTGCGGTCGAAAAAGGGAGAATGCACGAAAATAAAGGGAGGCAACCCAGGCCTTTATGAAAATCATGTTGGAGAAGATTGTGAAGTTGGGAAGGAAGACTGGAGAACAAGGACAAATAGGGCCAAAATGAGAGAAAAGATTTCCAGTGGGAAGCGAGTAGTTTGATTAGATATGGATCGAGAAACAAGGAGAAAGAACGTTCACAAGGTGAGATCGGTGGCTGTGGCCAGTGCTGCACCAATAGAGGAGCCTCATGATTTATATGATGACAGACAGACTCCGTAATCATCCAGTAACAGCCTCTATTTTGGGGAGAGTGACCAAGAGTGTAATCAGGAATGTAGGCATAGAATTCCAAGTGGCAGGAGATGTCACGGTTGGAGGTGCGAGTACGAGGAAGCCTTCAACAGAGGGCATGTGAAAACGGAGAGCCACTTGAAGGACTAGTTCCAAAAGGAGATAAAGAAATAGAAGATGAGCACACGAGGTGGTGCTTGGGAGGATCGAGATGTGGCGACAACGTCCCCTTTCACCAAGGAGGTGATGGAGGTGGAGTTACCATAGAGGTTCTCCATGCCCTCGATAGATATCTACATGGTAACACAGACTCTCCGATGTTGAAAATTTTATTTTACTCATATAAATTAAAGGCGTGGTCAAGGAGGCGATCTACAAGATATTCCCGCTAACCTTGAGAGGATTGACCAGCTTATGGTTCAAGAATTTGACTCCATGGAGTATTAGTAGCTTGTCAATGCTAATGAAGTCCTTTGTGGGCCATTTCAAAGGGGCTTGCGAACCAAGGAAGAGAGTCAGGTCACTAAGGACGATGAAGCTGAAAAGCTTCATCGACATATACCACATCTTGGTACTGGAGGTCAGGGCGTATGAGTCCCCTAAAGTATTGGAGAGTCTTAAAAAAGCCTTAAGAGTTGGGAGATTATGTTCCCACCTTAGGATCCAAGAAGTACCAGATTATGTGATGACCCTGGAACATATTAGGATGTTTGTATTATTGGAGGAAGAAGGGAAGATAGCTCGGGGGCCGTTGCTCGGATGAAAAAGGAACCGAAGCAGGAAAACCGTCGGGATACTGGTAGCGGATAGAGATGACCAAGCCTGAGATGATAGAAGTTTAGGACGAGAACCTAAGGTAACCCAACACCCGATAGGAGGCCTCCAATCAATGTTGCAAATATTATCGGGGACACGTCGTATATTGCCCTCAACAAGCCTTTGTTACAGATAGCTCAAGAGATACATGACAAGGGTCTGCTAACAGATCCCGACCCCAGAAGGTTCGCAGTGGAAAAATGGACATAAAGGCCTATATGCGCATCATAATATAATAGGGCATGACTTTAAGAACTATAGAGATTTGTCGAAGCAGGTAGAAGACATGGTGAGGAATGGCTACCTCAAGGAATGCATAGACCACGATGTGATAACACTGAGGCAATGAAGGGAGAAGAGGCTTATGTTCATCATAGCCGGAGGAAGAACGTTGGCCGAGGACTCAAGTTTGGCAAGAAAAAATTACAATCGGATCAATAACCTTGAGGTAATGACTACAGAGAGAGCCCGAGGATTCAGAAAACTAGGTCAGTGCCAATAATATTTACAGATGAGGATGCTCAAGGTGTGA
Organism: Zanthoxylum bungeanum; assembly: GCA_019454045.1. Classification (NCBI taxonomy): domain Eukaryota; kingdom Viridiplantae; phylum Streptophyta; class Magnoliopsida; order Sapindales; family Rutaceae; genus Zanthoxylum; species Zanthoxylum bungeanum. Next base: position 4,638 of record SKCR01036661.1, read on the forward strand.
GTTACCCTCACGACGATACGTTGATAATCAATGCCAATATTGGCGGATCGGAGGTAGACAGGATATTGGTAGATCCTGAGTGTACAATGGACATCATATCTAATGAGACCTTGAATGGGTTAGGAGTGGAGTCTACCACATTGATAAAGAATGTAACTCCACTATATGGGTTTGGGGGATCAATTGTCGTCCCACTTGGTCGGGTACAACTGATAATGACCGTTGGAACAAGCTCACATACTCGTATAATTATGATGGACTTCATCGTGGTATATTGTTTAAGTAGCTACCAATTGATTTTGGGAAGGCCTTTCATGATGAAATTAAAGGCAGCCATGTCGAGCTACTACTTGAAGTTTAAATTCCCGACTAGGGATGGGATTAGGGTAGTATGTTGTTGGGATATATGCCCTAGAGCTTCATGTAATATAAATGATTTTATATGTTATAAAATAAAATGATGCATTATTTATTTATCAAAGTGTTTGTTTATATTTCACATATTGTAAATTATCTTGATTACCCTATATTACACATGTACCGTCAGATTTAGTGTATGAGTGTCATACATAAGAAGATTTAAATCTGAAGTTGGTAATCTAAAATAGTCCATAGAGAGCAAACAATATTTGTGGTTTATCTATAGCTGCGGTCCATTCTATAATTGTATGGCGACCTTGATCCAGGATCATCTATGTAGAGACATGAGAATGAAGGCACCTTGTATGATGTGGTCATATAGGACTGGACCCAGATAAAAATAACTTTCTTATAATATCCGTTAAATAAATAAATTCATTTCGAACTACTAGATGGTCATATATGGATTGATCTTAATTATGAGTGTATGCATGACAGGCTATATCCTTTGATTTACAAATGTGAGGTTGGTGTAGCAGTTCCGACCAATAGCTACGTACTTTGGGGACATAGTCTGGTGTGTAGCTAGGAATGTTTTACATAGACATGAAGTCCACTCCTTCTTGCGAGAAGTAGAGGAGTATCTTCCCTAAGGGTTGATTCGGTACTTGAACGATTAGAGCGCTCAAGTCTTTCTATTACGAATAGAAAGATTAAAATTCATAATGGTTATGAATAAATCATTCATTAGAGAATCAATGGTATTTAAGGTAAAAATAATTAGATGGGTATAACAGATATTATGACCCGGCTCTAATAACGAGATACTCGTGAAGGATTAATCTATATGTAATGACTATATCGATGGACACCGACATGGTTCGGCTTAATATACCATCTGTGGTAACGAGAGTGCAGCTTCGGGATTTTAGTGGAATAACCCGGAGTTAATAATTCGAAAAATTTAATTAAGAGCTTAATTAATATTTCGAGAATATTGGAGCTTGGAACCATAGGTCCATTTTTTCCCCATACTAGCTCAATATACTGTAGCGGATTTAGTATAATTGGTTAGTCCAATTATATACTCACATATTTATAAATATTATTAACATGATTAATAATATTTTGTCATACTTGAAACTATATATTAAAAGTTAATATATGATTTTAATAATTATATGATAATTATTGAATGCATAATATTAAATTATATATGATATAATTTAATGAGGCCAAATTTGGAATTTCCAAATCTTGGGTTTTGGAAACCCTTGGTGAGTTATGCTAGGTTGCAAAACTCTTGCATTAAATTTGGAAACTCTTGGCGAGTTATGTTAGGTTGCAAAACTCTTGGATTTAAATTTGGTGGTTACACTTTTTGAAAGGTAATTATACTTTTAATTTTGTAACATATTTCATTATGGTAATTGAATTTTATGTTACAAAATTAATGTAAAAATCCATGCTTGGCCGAATTTCAAAGGAATTGGGATGGGAAGGGTTTTGTTAATTTTGGAAATTAATAACCCTAAATATAAAAAGAAAATTTGATTTTATTTTGAAAAAAATCTCTTTTACAAACCCTAGCCTCCATCTTCTTCTTCTTCATTCTCTCTCAAATTGTTGAGAAAACAAAAAACAAGAAAAAAAAAAGAAATTAAAAATAAAATTGAGTGTGACTTATAATCTCTAAATAGTTTAGGGATTTATCTAGTCAGTGTAGTCCACCCTACTTTTCGTTGGTTGAGACATAGCAAGGAAGACCTTGTGGTGTTGAACCAAAATCATTTTCTACTTCTTTATTGACTCACAATAGTGGGGTGAATTTCTGCCCGCTGCCGAGCACTTGTTTGGGTGTTTCGGGGCTCGGTTTGGTCTTAGATCAATCCGGAATTTTTGGGAAACACATAAAGGTCTTTTGGGATTGCGTTGGGGTTTTTTTTTCTTTGAAAAATCAGACTTAAAAACATCACTGCTGGTAAAGCAAATTACAGACTGTTTTGGTTGTGGTTTGGGCGTTCTTTGTGTCCAAAAACAGTCCGATTTTTGAACTACTGTTTGGGGCTGTTCGGGGCTGTTCGGGGACTGTTCCGGGGCTGAAATTTTGTTCTAAACAGTAGGAAAATTTCAGTGGAGTTGTTGGTCACATTCGGCCACTCTAAGGGAAGGGCACAAAAAATTTTCAAGTCCGATCCAAGTGCCTAAGCCGTTTCCGCTGCGCAAGGAAGATGGCGAGGAGTTGCTTTGCCGCTACATCCAAAGAGACCCTGTGTATTGATAATACATAAAAGAAAAAATGCCTGGTCCGGCCCGCCCAAGATTTGGTCTGATCAGGGATAAAAAAAAAACCCAGGTCGGGCTTTAAAATTAGAGCCCCGACTCGGGCTTAAATCAAAAAGGCTGGGCCTGGCCTGACCCTAGTTTAAGAAAAATAATATATATATATATATATATAATAAATTATATATATAAATTTTTTTGTATTAAGAAATTGGGATGGATAAAGCTCGGCCTGAGCTCGAGCCCGAGCCAGGCCGGCCTGATAACAACTCAGGTCGTGCTTTTCCCGTGCCTATGCTTGAATATTAATTCCCGGGCTCGGGCGAGGCTTATCAAAGCCCTGGCCCAGCTCGGCCCATTGCCACTCCTAGTATTGATGATGTCATATGGCGGAAAAGGAAAGAAAAGGAAGAAAACTCAGTCGAGGGGGAATTAGTCAATCCCCAACCCGAGGACCCCACTCTGTATGGAGGAGCATGAGAGGAGCTAGAGTCAGTATTTCTCTTTGGCATGGAGAAGATAATCAATGTTGGGGTCAGGCTAGAGTAGAATCTGAAGAAGAAGCTCACAGACTTCCTAAGAGAGTATACGAATGTCTTCGCATGGATCCATAAATGCATGCCCGAGATAGATCCTTGGTATGAGGCCATTCAAGCATGAGCGGTATGAGGCCATTCATATAGTGGTAGATAAGTTGATACAAGTCAGGTTCATCATAGAAGTGAAATACCCGGAGTGGTTCTCAAACGTAGTCTTGGTAAAAAAGGCCAACGGAAAATGAAAATGTGTGTGGACTTCTCTGATTTGAACAAAGCTTGCTCAAAGGACATCTTCCCACTTCCTAAAGTGGACCAATTTGTGGATTCAATAGCTGTCCATGGATTTCTAAGCTTCATGGATGCATTTTCAGGATATAATCAGATCTGAATGTTTTTGAAGGACTATGAGATGACAACCTTCATCACAGATCAGAGGTTATATTGCTATAAGGTAATGACTTTCGAGTTGAAGAATGCTGGAGTGACATAGTAGAGGTTAGTGAATCGAGTCTTCAATCCCCTCATCAGAAAGACAATACAATTCTATGTCGATAATATGATAACCATGACAGCTCAGCCTAAGGATCACTTAAGGGAGCTCAGAGAGACTTTTGAACTCTTGAGGAAATTTGATATGAGCCTGAATCTAGAGAAATTTGAAGCAACTAACAATAAGGCTGAGTATAAGGCGATCATGGCCGGGCTAAGGCTCTGTGATGCAGTTGGGTTAAGAGATGTGATTGTAAAGAGTGATTCCCAACTAGCCATCATGGCCAGCAGTTGAATGATGGGTTTCAGGCAAGAGAGCCAAACATGATAACATACCTAGCAGAGGTGAAGAAGTTGCTAGAAGGAATGAGGAATGTCACATTTGAGCAAATCAGTCGGGAAAGTAACCAACAAGCAGATTATTTGGCCTGATTGGCATCATCCATCAAGTCTAAGATCCCCCGGATCATTCCCTTGGAGATCATTGACTTGAAGAGTGTGGGAGGATTGGGTGTGATGGAAGTGGAGGCTGAAGTTAAGCTAACAGGGATTAACCCGATCAAGAGGTACCTAGAGTCTGTAGATTTACTAAGGGACAAGAATGAAGTGAGGAGGCTGAAATATCAGAATGTATGTTTTTGCCTGATAGATGGGGTACTTTCTAGAAGGTGCTACACAATGCCGTACCTGAGGTGTCTTGGACCCGAGAGAGCTAATTATGTGCTGAGGGAAATCCATAAGGGAATTTTAGGGAACCATCCTAGTGGGAGATCGATTGCTAATAAAGCACTCAAACAAGGTTATTAATTGCTAATAATGCATCAGGACAGTCTTGGCGTAGCCCGAGCGTGTGATGGATGCCAGAGGGATGCATACATGCCCAAACAACCACCTGAGCAGTTGAGGACTATGTCAATTCCCTGGCTATTTTCTTAATGGGGTTTGGCTCTTATAGGACCACTGCCTACGGGAAAACATCAGGCCAAGTATGCAATTCTGGCATTTGATTATTTCACTAAGTGAGTGGAGGTCGAGCCGTTTTCAACTATAACTGAGAAGAAGGCCACGAACTTTGTGAAGAAGAATATTGTCTACCATTTCAGGATTCCTCGAGCTATCATCAAAGAAAATGGCAATTTGATAGTGTGGACTTCAAGAATCTTTGTGAAGATCTCAAAATCGCCTTGAGATTTGCATCATCAGCTCATCCGAAGTCCAATGGACATGTGGAAGCGGCTAACAAAATAATCAAAAATAATTTGAAGGCAAGGCTTGGGACATGAAAATGGTTATGGGTTGAGGAACTACCAGAGGTCTTGTGGGCGCACCAGGAGACCTACAAGGACTCTACGACGAGACCTTATTTTAATTAACTTACTGATGTGAGGCAATAATCCCAACAAAGATCGGGAGGATGACTCATCGAGCACTTTGAGGAAACATAGAATGAGGGAAGGGTCACTTTAGACATAAAGAAACCTGAAGAAGGCTTCCTATGAGCAAAATTGGAAGAACCTTACAAGGTTGTAGAGGTTATCAAGTAGGGTGCCTATCACATAAAGCAGCTGGACGGCATACGGCTCATAAAGCCCTGGAACGCAGAAATGCTACGAAGGTACTTTAAATAAATCCTATCTTAAAATAAATCCTATCTTAAAAGAGTTGTAAGATGGTCGGTAGATCCCTAGAATACAAGTAAAAATTTTCCCATTTTTAACAAGTTACTCGCACCTTTACACGCTTGTTGTTTATTTGAATTGGAAAGACTTATTTAATATTCTTAGGAACTACTTGTAGTTAGCATCACCTGATGGTGCAAGGCAAACATGCGTAAAGCGCACAACCCGTGGCACACCAGTCCTTGTGTCATTATCAAACCCACGGGCTGGAACGTTAATACATAATGACTTGTACCTTCGAAGACATTGACGAGTCGCTTGGAGTTTGGCACCTCGAGGTAACCATAACAAGCTCAGCGAGAGGACTAGCATGACGATTCGCCGCTGAAGGTTACTATAGCATGTAGGGAATAAGGACAGCTTCGAGGTATTATGATAGCATCGGGTTTGCATAGCACGAGGATGGATATTTCCCATATGGCATTTTTCACCAATAGAGAGAAAATTTGAGTTGCATAGTAGGGCATGGCTCTTGGGCCTCCGTGGAATTTGTAAGCTCGGGTTTGCATAGCATGGGGATGGATATTTCCCTCATGGCATTTACCACCCATAGAGAGAAAGTTGGAGGTTCATAGCTCAGACTGGGCTCACGGGCCTCCATGGCGTTTTTAGTCTCGGGTTTACATAGCATGGGGAGGGATATTTCCGCCATGACGTTTGCCGCCCATAGAGAGAATGTTAGAAGTGCATAAAACGGGCAGGGCTCACGGGCCTCTGTGGAATTTGTAGCCTCGGGATATGCCTAGCATATGGAGGGGAAATGCCTCTATGGCGCTGGCTATCTCTTCTCGAATCCGTAGGAGCATAGCATGTGGAAGGAAAGAAGGCCTCCGTTCGTTTATAGACTCGGAGCCTGCCTAGCATGATGAGGAAAATGCCTCATGGCGTTGGCCGCCCTCTGATCTGTAGCTCGATTTAGCCGAGACATTTGGACTGTGAGGTCCAAAATTATAATTTTAAGTAACATGGGATATGACGTAGCCTCAATTGCATCAAAATTTTCGGGTCGGTACGGAGTACGTGATACGTTACCCCCGTTACACTTGCATTTTTTTTATGTTTTTTGTGCAGCATGGTATGGGACGCCATTGCAAGTGTTTGTAGGGATGACTTAAGGTTGAAAATCTTCCACTAAGAGTTTTTATGAGTTGAATGGATCAGGATTGGGTACGTCCCACTATGGCCTTATGTTATGTGAAATTGGCACAAAGAATTATCATTCCCTTATGGCCAAGTGATTATATTGGCTCGGGGTTTGATTCATTCTACCGAGGCCTTATTGCATCTATTGGCATGAGGTCAGAGTTTCTCTCCCTGAGCTGGTCCAATTCGGCTTGGCTGATGGTAGAGGCCATGTCTCTATTGACGAAGTCTAAGGCGAAAGGTGTAGGATCAGGTCAGACTATTCTTTTACAGTATGATTGTTTTGCTTCTTTCGAGGTGGTTGGTGTTGTGTCATAGTCATTGTGTCCCACTGATCCTGAGCTTCCTACTTCAACTGGCTCGGTTGGGCATGAGGTAGGTACGTTGGGGGTCAGGACGTTAAGTGGAGTTGCAGAGGAGGATTCAGAGTCTGACATTCCTAAGAAGTGACCCGATGAGGAAGGTTAGTCAAAAATGAACTAAGCCTTGTTTATAATTTATATGAGCCTATTCCTACTCTTAGTTGGGCCTGTTGATTACCTAGGATTTTTCATGTCATCCCTACCAAGTGACATACCCTAAAAAACTCTAAATTCTCTAACGATGGTGGAACAATAAATCTGCAAACAATAACACAACCAGACACAGAAAGCCAACTCCATCTATCAACACGAGCCTAAATCAAATACAAACCAAATCCACACAACCCTTCAACAATATTATAAACCCAGAAACACATATACATATAGAAATCTACACCCCAAAACCACAAATAGACCTAAAACATGCTATCAAACAAGGCATACATCCGTCATGTTCATTGCACATCGATTATAAATGTAAAGCATGTTCAGCGCGAAGAAAATAGAGAAAGAGATTCAAGATCCTTTACTTGTATGTTGAAGAGGAAGGATGAGAAGATGAATTTGTTGAAGAACCCCTTGAGTTGCAGAGAACGCTTGAGTTCTTGAGAGTGCTTTGAGAGAGACGAAGTTGGCAAAAGTAAGAAAACAAATGGACATGGCTTTTAAAAGGCAGCTCGGGCAGATCTTGATCGTTGATTTGAGATGTGGATTGATAACACGTGTGGGGTCATGTTGGACAATTATGACCCATAGCGTCACTATTTGTAAAAGACATTGTGGTTTTTGTACAAATTAATTATGTGACAATGGAAATTGTATTTTATCATTTTGTAATTTGATTACTTAAATATATAAATGATAAAAGTCATTATGATTAGTTCCGAAATATTAGATATGAGAGAATATCAATCCATAAAGGTTTAATCATTAAATATCTCTAGTCTTAGTATTATCGAGACTGAACATCGATAATGCGGAATAGACTAGTATTTTACTTGTGCGTGTTATGGAAGCATAACAGTATAGTTCTCATATATTTAAGTATTGGATACTTATGCAAGTGTGATATGAGGTTGTGTTTACCGATGGTACGGAAACAGCTTCGCTCTAGATAGACCCCTCATAATCCCATTGGTAGTCTGACTATGTGTCTATGGGAATCCGAATCAGGGTAGGTGTATTTGGTCTTAACCTGAGACTTGCATCGCTAGAACTTGCGACAATCAATACGCTTTGGTTTTGGTCGTCCATGACTTTAACAAGTTCTGTGTACGCCTCTTCTGGGTTTATTGAGAATCATAGTGTATTGGGTGTGATGTCAAGACGGAAGTATCACTTCAGTCATATGGGAGATGATAATCACGCAGGGATACAGAACTAGTACTCTAATGTGTTGCAACCATCGGGATAATATGACAAGGTCATGACTATCAGATTAAATAGACTAGTTGCTTGTGATCCGATATATGCTTCGTACGGGGCAGACATTATTCCAGCCCCATGCCTTACATGTGACATCCGATACTGGATCGTAATACGCAATACTATGTATACTACGCCTGACAAAGATTATATATTCCTTTAAGAATATTTCTGGAGAATTGGGTAGGCACGGTATTTTGCTAGAAGCCAACCATGTCTCGTAAATCGGCAAGAACATCGTACCGGGTACGTACGTGTTCGAATAGTTCGACGACCGGATTTACTGCCAATATATCCGGGGATCTCATGGGTCGCTTCCCGAAGATTCACCGATGACGTATGATTCGAACATAATTAATCTATGATTAATTACAGAGAGATTTTATCTGGGATAAAATACTATTAGAAGAGACAGAACGATTAATTTGGAATTAATCGATAAAATAATATATTCGATATATTAAATGAAATTATATTTCATAACGGAATTAAAATTGGATTTTAATTCCGGCGAACGAATTAATTTAGAATTAATTCGCAAGTGACGTGAATAGTAATTTTGCTAGGCATAATTATTTAATTAAATTTGATTTAATTACGTCGCAACGGAAAAATCATTAATTCAGAATTAACGAACCCGAGCCCGGGATGTGTTGGCGAGCCCACTCAGATTTTGAATTAAGTGGGGCCCACATGTCACATCACAAGTCAAATCACATGTCACTTCACTTGTCATTCACTTCACTTTTTGGTGATGGAAGTTAGTGAAGATTTTGGTGATGACTTTTACTACACTCAAGCTTGATTTGGTGTTGAGATTTACCAAACATTCGGTATATCAAATATAGATTTTTTGAAAATCAAAATACAACACAACAAATCATCTTTCACTTTCTCTCTCTAAAAAACGCCTCTCTCTCTCTTATGCTCCCATTGCCGAGAGCTACAAGAAGGTATTAGGAGATTTTTGTTGCAATTTTCTCCATTGCTAGCACATCAAATAATCATATAAGGTGATCGGGAAACCATTCCCAAGAGCTTGGAATCTCAAATCTCAAAGCTTGGAGCTTGGATTTATCATTCAAAAAGGAGTTTGGAGGATCTTCTCAAAGCAAATTTTTATTTACAACACATCCTACAACCATTCTTTGTAAGTATGTTTCCGCCATTCTTACTTCTTGTATTCACATATTTCATGCTTAATATGATCTTGGGATGACCTTAGAAACCCAACAATGGTATCATGGAGCCTATTTGAGCATGAAATTTGATTAGGGTTTATATACTAAAATTTGGGTAAATTTGATTTGAGCATGATTTGATCAAATTGTTTGTTTTAGTATGCTTGTATGTTGATAACTTAGAGTTATGCATGATCAATTTTAAGAAAAATTAATTGGATTAATTTTCCCCAACTTTAGTGGCATGGCCGAATGCTATATGAAACCCTAGGTCATGGTGTTTTTTGTTTTTAAATCATTGGATGAGTTTAAAGAAATGATAAATATTGATTTATGATTTAATTGGATTAAAATCAAAAATCAGATATAAAATCATCATAATGCCGTGACTTGAGAAGCATGAAAATGAGTTGATTTTGATTCAATAATGTTGGACATGTGTTGAAAATATTAATGCATGATTAATTGATTAAATTAGTATTTTGGAAATATTAATTTAGATAATTAATTAGTGCAATACACTTTAATTAATTAAATTTTGATATTTGGAAAATTAGAATTTAATTATTGGGCTTAATTTGGAATTGGGCTAAAATGTTGTATTTTGGCCTAATGGGCTTGGTTGGGCCAAGTTGGTTTAGAACAATTGGATTGGATCCAAATTGGGCCTAAACCATTCCATTAAGTCCAAATATAATATATGGGCCTTTTAAAATTTAATTGGGCCTAATGGGCCAAAATTGATTTCTTGGTAAATAGGGTGATTCCTTACTTGGGCCTTGGTATTGGGTTTGACCCATATTGACCAAAGCCCATGCCTTAAGAAATTAATTGAAAGCCCATTGGACTTTAATTAAATTGACATTGGATGTTAATTGGGCTTTGAGACCCATTAATATTAGATTTAGAATCTAAGTCGTAAAGGCGCATTAAAAGTGTAATTATTTAATTTGGAATTAAATATAGAATTAGTATTGAATACAAATTAAATTAGATTTAAAATTGTAGTTCGATATAATTCAAGAATTCGTACTTTGAGTACTTATTCTTAAACGAGTTGGACTCACGCAAATCAAATCGTTGTTTGAACATTGGATGATCACTTTATTCAAAGATTAATTAATTGGATTAGATTGATTGAATAATATGCTTTGTGTGAATACATGGATGTGTTGTATGAATAATGTATATCGGATGGATATTAGAAGGGAAATGGCAATTTTGGAAATTGTTGTAAATTTAGAATTTATTAAATTAGACCTGCGTGTCTAGCCTTATCTCTCGATTCTTTGTAATTCTCTTCTCACCTAATTCCCCTCAATGTTAATGAGGTTTCTTTAATTGTATTATGTAATTGGGTAGAAGTTAGAATAGTGCTAGCCGGGGAGAGGAAAGTGAGTGATTTGTTCTAGGAACAATCTGTGAGATATCCATCCGCATATCATTATTAATTTATTTACCGCGCCTTATTATGCTTTTAGAATGCATGATTAAGGGTGTATGATGAAACCTAATCAAAGATAATAAATTAGTTGCCACTTTACGCGAAAAACCCTCAACAAATATTAAGCGTTTTCCTTCCATTGAGTGATTCTTTCTCAAGATCCAAGATTGGCACTGGTTTGTTGGCCAAAGTCAAGACCTTTGTCCATCTCGGATGTGTTTGAATCATGAAAGCTTTGTTCCATATCGTATGTCTTGTCCAAGTTGTGATTTGTTAGCCAAAGTCAAGATCACTTCTTGTCCATCGACATCGATTACGAAGCTTTCCAAAGTCAATGGGTTCCGCTTAACTGGAATCATTAAGCTTGTTGTGCCAAAGCCAAGGCTTAGTTGATTCAGAGGAAAAAAGGTTAGGAAAATATATTGGATAGATTGGCATATATATTATATATGTTTCGGACTTGGAGGTCCACCTACCGGATCTAGGAATTGGATGAGATCCAATTGATCTTAGAGATCTACCTAGTTAAATATCATACAGCTTGTTGGCCAAAGTCAAGGTTGTGTGTTATTTAACGGGATCCTAGCCCACTAGGAAACTAGGTTTCCCGAGTACTCAACATAGGGTTAGAGGCTCGCCGAAAAATAGTGGGAGGCCAGTATTGAATTTGCAATTTCGTTCAAATACTTGGCTTTACGCGCTTTCAATTATTTCGTCAATTATAAATATTTATTAGTTGGACTAATATTTTATTATTTTTCTTGTAACAGTTAGACTGTACCCATACATCGTTAATTGAAGTTTGACTATTGCACCATTTAAGATGACATGAAAGTTAAGCATTAGAGATATTATAATGGGCGACAATGTCTTTAATGGCACAAACTTTCAAGATTGGGACATGAATCTCAGGATTGTCTTGGGATCCGAGAAGTTGCTCTACACTATAGAGAGACCTCTTGGGCCTAAGCCTAGATCTGATCAGATAGTTGAGCTAGAGCTTTGGAAGACTCATAGCGATGACAACTTCACTGCTCAATCTATAATGCTTGCTGCTATAACTCAACAATTCAGTCGTCAAAACTAGGGATTGGATCTATAATATGATGGCGAAGTTGCATGATCTTCATCGATCTAATCTTAGATCACAGAGATATGAGTTGCAGAAGAAGCTCTTTCGTGCCCTCATGTCAAAGGGTACATATGTTGAGCACCATGTGTCACAGATGAGTGCTGACATTGAGCAGCTGGGACAGATGGGCATTGTCTTTGAGGCTGAGACTTCTATATATTTGATCTTACAGTCTTTGCCAGACACTTGGAGTAGGTTCATCATGAACAACAATATGATGAACCCAGACCAAACTCTTGGAGAGTTGATTTCCACACTGCGCAAAGCAGAAAAAGAGCTCCTAAAGGGCAAGAAGCGCGAGGCGCACTTCGCTTCAACATCTCAGACTCCGAGGGCTTGGCCCAAGGTGACTGGAGGTGTAAAGAAGAAGAAGAAGAAGACAGGCAAGGCCAAATCGTCAAAACCTTTTGGGAAGGGTAAGGACAAATCCCAAGATGTATGTCTACAGTGTGGAAGCGGGGACTGGCAAGGTATAGAGCGTGACTGCCACGAGTACAAGGCACACATGAAGGAAATCAAAGCGGGCAAGGCACCGGCTTCAGGTATTTTGTTATAGAAATAAACATGTCTACTACTAGTTTTAAAAATTAGATTTTTGATGGTTGTGGTTGTGGTACTCATATATGTACTGATGTGCAGGATCTGCAGATTAGCAGGAGACTGGCCTAGTAGAGATTGACCTCCGCGTTGGAAATGAGACACGAGTCACCGTTTTGGCCGTTGGCATTTTTGTTTTGGAACTGCCCTCGGGGCATGTACTTAAACTTACAGACTGTTATTATGTACCTAGTTTGACTAGGAATATTATTTCTGTATCTATGTTAGCCCAATGTGGCTATACTTTTGTATTTAGAAACACTGGGTGTTTTATGTATAAAAATGACATGGAAATTTGCACTGCTGATGTAAATAATGGTCTTTATATTTTGAATATAAATCAATCTCAAACATATAATGTAACAAACAAAAGGCTTAAACTAAGTAACAAATATGAAACTTATATGTGGCATTGTCGTCTGGGACACATTAACAAGATTCGCATATCCACACTTTCGAAGAGTGGGTACTTGGACGGATTTGATCCAAATTCATATGACGTCTGCGAATCTTTTTTATTAGGCAAAATGCCTAAAACACCTTTTAGCGGTAAATGTGCACGTGCCACCGAACTGTTAGCCCTCGTTATAGTGACGTATGTGGGACCATGTCTAGCCAGGCTAGAGGTGGATATGAATACTTCGTAACCTTTGCGGATGATGCATCACGTTATGGTTATGTGTATCTTATGAGACATAAGTCGGAAACCTTTGAGAAATTCAAAAAGTTTCGACACGAAGTAGAAAAATAGACCGGCAAAAGTATTAAGACATTACGGTCGGACCGTGGTGGCGAATACTTAAGCAATAAGTTTCTTGATTACTTGAAAGAATATGGTATTCTTTCACAGTGGACTCCTTCAGGAACACCGCAATTAAACGGTGTGTCCGAACGGAGAAACCGAACTTTGTTAGACATGGTAAGGTCTATGATGAGTCGCACATAGCTACCTATTTCCTTATAGGGATATGCATTGAACAATACAATACTTATTTTGAATAAGGTTCTGTCAAAGTCTGTTCAACAGACTCCGTATGAAATATAGACAGGAAGAAACCGGGTTTCTCATTCCTGAAGATTTGGGGATACTGGGCATACGTCAAACGTTTGGAAGGTACCAAACTAGAACCCAAATCGGATAAATGCCTATTTGTAGGAGATCCTAGGGAAACCAAAGGATATTACTTCTATCACCCACAAGAGAACAAAGTATTTGTTGCTCTACATGCGGTTTTCCTTGAGAATGAATTCCTAAATATAGTGGTGAGTAGGAGGAAAGTAGAACTCGATGAAAATCGGAGTGATACTATTCCTGGCACAGAATCCTTAACGGAACATGAACAATTCATCAGGGATGAAACTGTACCACAATCTTCGAATACACAAGAACCGCGTAGGTCGGAGAGAGTCAGAAAACAACATGAGAGGTATGGGTTTCTTATCTCACCTCATGTGGATATCAATCTTATTGAGGAAGACGAACCGGCTACGTATGAGGAAGCGATACAAGGTATCGACTCCGGTTTATGGCAAGATGCCATGAATTCCGAAATGGATTCCATGTACACCAACCAAGTTTGGACACTGGTTGATGCACCAGAAGGCGTAAAGCATATTGGTTGCAAATGGGTATCAAGAAAAAGACCGACATGGATGGCAATGTACAAACATACAAAGCTAGGCTTGTAGCGAAAGGGTATCGTTAACGACATGGTGTCGATTATGACAAAATGTTTTCACCCGTTGCCATGATTAAATCCATTTGGATTATGCTTGCTATTGCTACATATTTCGATTACGAGATATGGCATATGGACGTCAAAACCGCTTTCCTTAACGGAAACCTTTTGGAGGATGTTTATATACAACAGCTTGACGATTTTGTCGTACCAAGACTTGCAAACAAGGTTTGTAAGTTAAATCAATCCATTTATGGATTGAAGCAAGCATCGCATTCTTGGAACCAACGTTTTGATGAGATCATAAAAGAATATGATTTCGTTCAAAACGAAGATGATCCTTATGTATATAAGAAGGTTAGTGGGAGCGCACTGACATTCATTGTCCTTTACGTTGATGATGTATTGCTTATTGGCAATGACATTCACATGTTAACATCGGTGAAAGCTTGGCTTTCATTGAAATTCTCCATGAAGGATCTGGGAGAAGCAGCCTTTATTCTAGGAATAAAGATCTACCGGGATAGATCTAGAAAGCTGTTTGGACTCTCCCAGAGCACGTACATTGACAAAGTGTTGAAGAGATTCAACATGGATCAGTCCAAGAGGGGACTGTTGCCAGTGTCACATGGCATCACTCTATCTAAGGACATGTGTCCTAAAACTCAAGATGAGATAGACAACATGAGTCGGATCCTGTTCGCCTCGGTAGTCAGATCGATCATGTATGCCATGATATACACGACCTGATGTCTCGTTTGCTTTGAGCATGTGTAGTCACTATCAGGCCGATCCAGGTGATGGTCACTGGATGGCGGTTAAGAATATCCTTAAGTATCTTAGACGAACTAAGGATGCTTTCTTAATCTATGGAGATGGAGAACTTGAGGTAATTGGGTTTACCGATGCAAGTTTCCAAACCGATAAAGACGACTGCAAGTCACAATCCGGGTACATATTTTGTTTGAACAACGGAGCAGTAAGTTGGAAATCTTCTAACCAAAAGACTGTTGCCGATTCAATAACAGAAGCGGAGTACATTGCTGCAGCTGAAGCAGCAAAAGAGGTAGTTTGGATCCGTAAATTCCTAATTGGATTAAGAGTAGTTATGTTAGCAGCTGAGCCTGTTCCATTGTATTGTGACAATAACGGGGCTATAGCGCAGGCTAAGGAATCGCGGTCTCATCAATAATCCAAGCATGTTTTTCGACGTTTCCATCTGATTCGTGAGATCATACATCGTGGCGATGTGAAGATCGAGAAGGTCGCATCAGGACAACATTGCAGATCCGCAGACGAAAGCTATTCCTCAGCAAAAGTTTGAGCGACATGTACATAGTTCAGGTGTTAGATGCTTGAGTGACTGGCTATAGGCCAAGTGGGAGATTGTTGGACAATTATGACCCATAGCGTCACTATTTGTAAAAGACATTGTGGTTTTTGTACAAATTAACTATGTGACAATGGAAATTGCATTTTATCATTTTGTAATTTGATTACTTAAATATATAAATGATAAAAGTCCTTATGATTAGTTCCAGATTATTAGATATGAGACAATATCAATCCATAAAGGTTTAATCATTAAATATCCCTAGTCGTAGTATTATCGAGACTGGACATCGATAATGCGGAATAGACTAGTATTGCACTTGTGCGTGTTATGGAAGCGTAACAGTATAGTTCTCATATATTTAAGTATTGGATACTTATGCAAGTGTGATAGGAGGTTGTGTTTACCGATGGTATGGAAACAGCTTCGCTCTAGATAGACCCCTCAGAATCCTATTGGTAGTATGAATATATGTCTATGGGAATCTGAATCAGGGTAGGTGTATTTGGTCTTAACCTGAGACTTGCATCGCTAGTACTTGCGACAATCAATACACTTTGGTTTTGGTCATCCAGGACTTTAACAGGTTCTGTGTACGCCTCTTCTAGGTTTATTGAGAATCGTAGTGTATTGGGTGTGATGTCAAGACGGAAGTATCACTTCAGTCATATGGAGATTATGATCACGCAGGGATACAGAACTGGTACTCTAATGTGTTGTAACCATCGGGATAATATGACAAGGTCATGATTATCCGATTAAAGAGACTAGTTGCTTGTGATCTGATATATGCTTCGTACGGGGCAGACACTATTCCAGCCCCAGACCTTGCATGTGACATCTGATACTGGATCGTAATACACAATACTACGTATACTTCGCGTGACAAAGATTATATATTCCTTTAAAAATATTTCTGGAGAATTGGGTAGGCACGGTGCTTTGCTAGAAGCCAACCATGTCTCGTAAATCGGTAAGAACATCGTACCAGGTACGTACGTGTTCGGATAGTCCGACGACCTGATTTACTGCCAACATATCCAGGGATCTCATAGGTCGCTTCCCGAAGATTCACCGATGACGTATGATTCGAACATAATTAATCTAGGATTAATTACGGAGAGATTTTATCTGGGATAAAATACTATTAGAAGAGTGAGAACGGTTAATTTGGAATTAATCGATAAAATAATATATTCAATATATTAAATGAAATTAGATTTCATAACGGAATTAAAATTGGATTTTATTCGGCGAACGAATTAATTTAGAATTAATTCCCGAGCGACGTGAATAGTAATTTTGCTAGGCATAATTATTTAATTAAATTTGATTTAATTACGTCACAACGAAAAAATCGTTAACTCATAATTAACGAACCTGAGCCCAGGATGTGTTCGCGGGCCCACTCGGATTTTGAATTAAGTGGGGACCACATATCACATCACAAGTCAAATCACATGTCACTTCACTTGTCATTCACTTCACTTTTTGGTGATGGAAGTTAGTGAAGATTTTGGTGATGACTTTTACTACACTCAAGCCCTATTTGGTGTTGAGATTTACCAAACATTTGGTATATCAAATATAGATTTTTTGAAAATCAAAATACAACACAACAAATCATCTTTCACTTTCTCTCTCTTAAAAATGCCTTTGTCTCTCTCTTATGCTCCCATTGCCGAGAGCTACAATGAGGTATTAGGGGATTTTTGTTGCAATTTTCTCCATTGCTAGCACATCAAAGAATCATATAAGGTGATAGGGAAACCATTCCCAAGAGCTTGGAATCTCAAATCTCAAAGCTTGGAGCTTGGATTCATCATTCAAAAGGGAGCTTGAAGGAACTTCTCAAAGTAAATTTTTGTTTACAACGCATCCTACAACCGTTCTTTGTAAGTATGTTTCTGCCATTCTTACTTCTTGTATTCACATGTTTCATGCTTAATATGATCTTGGGATGACCTTTGAAACCCAACAGGTCAATCATTGATGTTGAGTTCAGATCAAGGGTTCAGATGATAGCCAATAGTTCGGTTCATCCGAGCTACACGAGTTTTGGCGTCCGAATCATTGATGCGCGACATTGGCATATTGGGGAGATGAAAAGAAAGGGATTTGACGGATGTGATTGTCATTTAAAGAGGACTATTATACCATCAGATATTCCTATGGATGATTCAGAAAACCTAGGAATGCCTTTTTAAATGGCGGTGAAAGAAAAACCATCATTAAAAAAAGCATCTTTGGTATTATACGGAGCATCTAGCCTAATGAGTATAAACTTGGGAAGCGTTAAGGTGACATAGCTATTTCAAGAAGCAATAATCCAAAGACATGAGGTCTGTTCTTATCTACCTACAGCAGTATTTTTTATGAAATTCTGGACATCAACTTATCAACTTGTTGATACCAAGAACTAGAGGACAAATATTGATGGTGGGTTTTCACCCTGAGGAAGGTTCAAATACCGAGCAGTGGTATAATATGTATTGTACTTAGCCCAAAATAGATGATGAATGCCCAAGGGCCTGAAGAGATAGAAGAGATTTGATAGAGGAACTCCACCTCATGGTGTGGAGGGATTCTCCCAAAAACAGAACTTGTTGATAATGAAGCCAATTGGGATATCGACCCGAAAACCTGAAGGATGTTGAATTGGGGTTTTCTAAGAGTTTGGTGAAACTTAACCCCATGAGTTTTTGACAATGAAACCCGACCTGATTGAGAGTGTTGAAGGAAAACTTTTATAGTATCATCTACCTCGGTGTGCCGGCCCAAGGAACGAAGACGGGATCTCAAGCCTACCAGTGTTGAAGTCATGTGACATATGCCCTAATTGAGAGGATAAGCTTCTAGAAAACTAATGATGACTGTGGGAAAAGCAATGGTTCTTATTGGAAGTAGTCTTGCTAGCCGTCATAGGTCGGTGCAGTAGCAGGAAGATGGAAGAGTAGAGTCGCCATTGGCCGGAGCAGTGATAGTGAGATAGGCGATTCTATTTGGCCCAACTGGAAGGTAGTTGAAGAAAGTTGCAATAGTAATAATGACAAAAGTGATATAAGATGACGTCATTGGCAGTGGAATAGTGAATTTGGAAGTTTACATAAAGAGGTTAAAGATTCAGATTCAAGGGTTGGCAATTTACGCATCTCACAACTTGCAAAAGAGGTAGAGCTTAAAAACTAATGATGGGGAGAGAAAGCTGGTCGGTTACCTGACCAAGTGAGTGAACTGTATCGGGTTAATATAAGACTCGAGGTGTATTATCACTTAGATAGTTCAATTTCCAGTTGTAGCTTTGGTCGGTCTTGACCCCGAGCAATAATAAAATAAACTCTCTTTCTCCCATGAACGTAGGTTGGAGTCACTCTCCACCGAACTACGTAAACTATGTGTTTATCTTGTTTGGATGCTAATTAAGTTTACTTTGATTCCCTGCTAACTAAACAAATTCATTATTGGGGATGGTTTATTCGAAAGATTAATTTCCCAATATTATCCTTAAAAAGAAAAACAACAGCGAATAATACATAAATATTAATTAGCCACAATAGAGAATAAACAATAAGATAAGATATAATAGACCAACAAAAGCTTGAATACAAGGAATAGTTTATAATGCACCAAGCACTAAACAACCCATGCCAAAGTTTATTTTCTATTAGTTCAGAATCTTTTCGATATAAGTTTTAATACAAATATTCTATTATTAATTTCTAATTTAGTTAACTAGTGCACAACATTGTTGAATCGACAACGACAGATAGACTCTAAATCAAATGCCATTCAATTGCGTAAAATAAATGGTTAGAAATGTGTTAGTCAAATTATTAAATTAGAAAAATTTCGAGCCATATTTGATATTTGGATCTTAGAATTTTTTTTTTTTTTAAATCGTTGGAATCCTCGCTGCCAAACCACCCTTTCTGGGCTTAAGCGGAAAGGTAAAACCTCCAGTTGTCTCAGACTCTTACAAGAAACACACTACTTGAATTCGAAGCCAGGACCTCAAGATCATATCCTAAACCCTACGTCACGAATTCTGGATATCATGCCTGGTTCAAACTCGGATTTTACTAATAAAGAAAAACCCGGATTGACTCTAAAATTGCCATCCCCATTCAGGGTATTATAGATGAACTGAGGAGATAGGTATGCGAACAGCTGAAGATGTATAAGTTTAACGTTTACATTGTCAGAGATCTCTAAATTCATGTTTCATAATTATGTGGATATGGGATTATCGTCTGGCAAGTTATAATAAGTGAATGTTTTTCAACTAAAAATCCAAATAAAGAAGCTTGGATAATAGTCGTCAGAGGAGAGTATCGAGTAAAAAAAGAGTTCTAGGCAATGGCCATTACATGATTTTATTTTAAGGTGGCTAAAGGTTAGGAATCGCAGTGGGTAGGGTATGGTGCGAGTTTTTCATTACTAAACCCACACCCGCATATGTAAATAAATTACCAAACCCGCACCATACCCGTTGCGGGTTTTAATTTTCATTACCAAACCCGCACTGGTACCCAACGGATTTTTTGCGGGTTTTTAAAATATTGAATTCCTTTATATTCTTAATAATATCATTTATCAATTAAACATTAATATTTTTTCATAACATACAAAAAAAATATTTGACAATTTTCAAATGAGGAGTTTAGGACACACAAATAAAAGATTAAAATATTTATGCCATAATATCAAATTCATTTCATCACAATTACATTCATAAAATCAATGGAAACACATTTCTGACTAACATATGATTCAAGTCTTTCAAGTTACCAAAGTTGTTGTTTCACAACTATCATGGTCGTAAGTTTGTAATCCCTGGTGGGCTGATTTGGCCACGCCTATCCTAATGGGCTAATTTTGTTCCACTAATTTTCATGCATTATGGCTCTTAATTTTAGCACCAAGTATGTGTAATGTTTACGTATAACCTCACAATGATGACATTTGGTTTGTTTGAGGATGAAATTTCATTGAAAATTACTATTTTGAATTTGAATAACTAGCTTGACTAGTGATGTGTTCTTATTTGATTCTCTTTAGTGTGATTTTGTTCTTGAAGCACCTTCGTGGCCTTCAACCACCTTAAACTATCAGGCGGAAACCCGTTTTATTGAGCATTCTTTGCCTGACCTGACCCCTCGTACGTGATTAAACACTTTTTTCTTCTTGTGGCGTGATTATATTTCCCATTTTGATTATTGCTGCTCAAGAAAGGTGAATTCATCTTTTACAGAACAAGGAAAAGCATGAAGTATGATGGTTTTTTTTTTATATTGCCCTAAAAATATAAATTAAAAAAAAAAATTTACGGGTAGCGGATACCCGCTGCGGGTATCCGCAGATTTTACTTAATTACCAAACCCGCAGCGGGTTTTGCGTTAAATTACCAAACCCGCACCAAATAATTACCAAATCCTACCCATTGCGGGCGGGTTTTTTCGGGTTTGCGGGTAAAATTGCCATCCCTTAGTAAATGTGTCATTCTATTAGTCAAAGGCAGTCGAATTGTTTTTTAAAACAGAAATTTAACGGAAGGGGGTGTTGATGTCCTTTCCTAAAATTAAGGGGTGCAGATGTTCATTTAGTCAAATGTTTGGGTGTAAATGGCATTTTCCCTATTATTATTTTTAAAGAAAAAAAATATGGGATCAATACGGACTTAGATATGTATAGTCCACTCTTGATGACACCCATGATTCCCGATTGAATCTCTTTAATATCATAAAATTGCCAATATCACAATGTCTTAGATTTATTCTCTATGCCACAATTATGAAAAAGATTGAACAATTTGGTCAACTTCAGTCACATGATCAACAAAGGGAGACAAACTCTTAAATTGATCATTGTTTATAGTCGTAGTGAGGAGTTGAGTGAATTCCTCAAAGAACGAATAGTGGGAAATAACAAATCTTTTCGATTTTATGTTACTAAGTTAGTAATTTTACCAATTTAGCATAGATCAATTTTCTCAATCACAAAATATTCACAAATACAAGTTAATAAATAATATGCAAATATAAAATAAACTTGCGATAATTAAAAGAGTAAAGGTTAGAGAAAATGACATCGATGATTTATAATGGTTCGGCCAATAATGCTTGCGTCCAATCCTCTAAGCCGCGCTTGAACCTTTCCATTATGTCAAGTTGAATCCACAACTTACAAGAAAATTTTGTGTAGCTCACTTCAAACCAAGAGTTTTGTCCCTAGGTTCACCCGAAACTTTTACACCAAGAGTTTTATCACCTATGTTCACCCTTTAAACCTTTACAATGAGTTTTATTTTTAGAACCTTTACAATAATCACCGTTTTGAGTATACCCGCTCAACAATGGATTTTCTAACCAAGTGTTTGAGATATGAAGATTTTACAACTCACTTGAGCACGAATAAGAAGATTAAAGTTATGAGTTTGTAATCCAAGTAAACTAAGCTCTATAAATGTATATAAAGGTGTAGTGTGTAAGCTTAATTATGATGAGAGTGTTTGATAAGGAAAATTTGAGTTACTTTCAATATTGTTTCCTTAGAGAAAATTGTATGAAGATGTGAGAAAAATTGGCAAAAATGAAATTAGGGCTCAATAAATAGTGAAGGTGAAAAACTGCCTCAACTCCCTGTTTGAGACCGGTATGCCTGTCTACAGGGGCTGGTATGCTGGTCCTGCAAAACATAACAGTTATATTATCGTTGAAGGTTAATACGCACATACCTGATTACTGAATAGTATAGAGGCCAGTATGTCGGTTAATTAACCTGTATGGGGGGCCGGTATGATCCGTCCATGTTCCGGTAGCTATGCAAACTCAGGCTGACTGGTATGGAAGATCGGTATAGAGTAACCCGATTCCAAAGAGCATGCAAATCTGCCCAAGGCAGAGCAGGGTCACCGATACCAGTGTGGGGGACCAGTATGCCCATCCCAGTGCAGAAATCTTTGGAAAGGAAGGTTAAAATCATTTTGTACATAACCATAATGCATCTAAATGAATGTTAATGAGTCATATGAGCTTAAAGAACATGAATTATAGACTCACTTATAATGAGAGTCGTAAGCTATAAGACTACACTAGATATTCTTCATTTGGCGCTTGAGTCTTCCATCCATTTTGCTTCAATAACTTTTTGTATTGTTCGCAACTGTACGTCGAAGTCTTCCATGTTGCATCATTAAAATCCATCATTGAGTGCTATAGCGTTAACAATCTCCCCATTTTTGATGATGAAAACCTTTAAAACTTGTGAGATTTGAGATTTCCAAATTTGTTGACGATCATTGCTCCCTTTCAATATTGGCTCCCCCTCAATATGTGATTGTCTTCAATATAACTTTATAAAACCTAGACAAATACATCAGTACAAATTTGCTCCCCCTTAATACAAGAGTGATAGTAACACAAGTTTTATTCTCATTATATGATTTCTCCCATTTTGACATTATCAAAAAGGATGGATAAGCAAAAAATTAAGCACTTGGAGATACTAAACAACATGTGCACAAAAACATAATTATAAAGTTTATAAACATACACACTAAGCATTTTCAATATAGTTCTCCCTTTTTGCCATACAATATAAAATTCATGCATATGTAATCATCAAAATTATCCAAGTTATACCAATATCCATGCATTTCATTTTCAACCAATAATGAACAATGGCAAGACATATCAATATTATTAATTCAAAAGGATCACACATATAATATAAATCAATAAATCCTATGGGTTACCAATTGAGATTAACAATATGATCATTTAAAAATAATTTAAACTCAATTTAGGCAATTTATGCAAGAGTTACTCTCAATGTTTTTTCCTTAGAGAAAATTGTATGAAGGTGTGAGAAAAATTGGCAAAAACGAAATTGAGGCTCAATATATAGTGAAGGTGAAAACCTGCCCCAACTCTGTCTTAGACCGGTATGTCGGTCTATTGGGGCCGGTATGCCGGTCTTGTAAAACATAACGGCTATATTACCGTTGAAGGTTAAAGCGCACATACCGGATTACCGACATGGAGGCTGGTATGCCGGTTAGCTAATCGATATGGGGACCAATTTGATCCGTCCCGGTTCTAGTAGCTATGTAAACTCAGACTGGCCGATATGGGAGACCGATATAGAACAGTCTGGTTCCATAGAGCATGCAAATCTCCCAAGACAGAGCAAGGTCACCAGTATGCTGGTGTGGGGGACTGGTATGCTAATCTCAAAGTAGAAATCTCAGGATAGGAAGGTTAAAATCATTTTGCACATGATCCTAATACATCTAAATGAATGTGCATAAGTCCTCTAAGCTTAGAGTATTTGAATTATAAACTCACTTATAATGAGAGCCCTAAGTTATAAGACTACACTAGATAAACTTCATTTGGCGCTTGAGTTTTCACATCCAATTTTGCTTCATTTTGCTTCGACAACTTTTTGTACTGTCTGCAACTGTGCGTCGAAGTCTTCCTCATTGCATAATCAAAATCCATCATTGAGTGCTATGGCGCTAACACATAGATGATAATCTAGACAGATTTTATTTCCCAAGGCGCATGAAAATCTTGAAACCAGTAGTTCAGTACATATGCCAAACAGCAGTCTCCTATAAAGATTCTAGCCAGTGACATATGTGAAGATGTTAACAGATCAATTTTATCCAACTAATGACTCCTGCACCGTATTGAAACTTCAAATCTCCAAATTTTTTAAATTCATCAAACAAGTTATGACTAGCCAATGTCCCCGGATCCTGATTCTTTTATATGGCTCAACTTGTTTCCTGAAGCAGGGCACAATGGATCAATGAACAGAAATGAATAGGCCTAGTCCTCTAACAATCTGTTTTAGACAAATAATAATTCGAAACATTTTCTTACTCCTCAAGTACTACATAAATGTTGAGATAATGACTTCAGGAAAGTGAAATAAAATAAGAGGAACATGTACAATCACTCCACTGTTAGATGTATCAGTAGCATCAATAGGGATGGATGGTAGTTGCAGTGTCAGTGCCAAATGAAACATAGGATAATTACTGACACATATCTTATTATAAATATAAAACATTTGTTGTATAAACATAATTATTCAGTGAACAAACCCAGCACTTGTAATACACAACATGAACAGCTGAAATAATAAAAACACACACAGAATAAGTTCTGCAAGTATGTATATACATTTTATCACTCTTCTAGCAATCAAAAGACAACCTCTATAAATTTATGCGATGCCCACATCCTCGCAACATCAGAAAGCTTGTTTTCGTCTACCTCTACACGTCTCAATTGTGAAGAATTGAGAACAAACAACTCAACAGCCTCAGCCTCAATCCCACAACAATGCTTAATATCAACAGTCTGCAACCTCTTGCAACTCTTTGACATAGAAATCACTGCCATATTTGTGAGCCCTTTACACCCTCTCACCTTCAATTCAGTCAGATAATTACAGGAAACTAACAATGCCATTAACTCTTTATCGAGCAACATTTCATTATAAGACAAGTCCAATTTCTTTAAGCGCTTCAAATTTTGTCCTAATGATGCCAGCAACCCTGGTTCTCTTTCAACAACATCACAATTTATGAGTGCCAATTCTTCAAGCCCCGAACTCATAGCAATTCCAAGAGCCTTTAGGCCATCGCCAGAAACAAGACAACAACTTTGAAGCCTAATAGTTGATAAACCCCTGAATTTCACTGCAACAGCTGAAAGATGAACATTATTAAGGTCCAAAGGTAATCGAAGATCGAGTTTTTGCAAATTACACCTGCAATGGCCTATAAATTGAAGCAAACCCTCTCTGCTACAACCATCATATACCAATAAAGAATTTAAAGAATCACAATTCTCAGCTAAATTTAATAACACAACATCAACTATACTCCTGCAAGTCCTTAGCTTAACTTCCTCAAGACCCTGCAAGCATTTAGCAAAATAAGCAAACGATTCTCCATCTCCAATACCTGAACAGCTTTTTAGCTGCAACTTTTTAAGCCTTTTACACCTCCTCCATAGCCAACCAACACCCATATCTTCTGACCGAATCCCGGATAAACAAAGACTCTCCAAACCCAATTCTGTATCAATTTCTTCATTTAAACACAACCCAGATTCTCTATCAAGTGGAAAAACTTCACTTTCAACCTCATCAACATCACAGGCGTAAACAGATAACTCCTTTAAACAATGAAAGGAAGCAACCCAGTTGAAAAAAAGAGGCCTAGAAAGAGAAACAGAAAGAGAAGTGAGATGATTAGAGGCTGTAGAGAGAGATAATAAAGAAGATACAGAAACAGGACCAGCTGAGAAACGGAGGTGTTTGAGATTGGAGCAGGAAGATGATACTACAAAGAGAAGTTGATCAAAGAAACTGGGGTTGCTGCTTGTGGCTGTTGTGGGCTCAGAAGATGATAAAGCAACAGAAAGTGAGGAAACAAAAGGGTACTTAGATAGAAGAGATGACAGAGAACGACCATTGAATTGTCAGGGATGATTCTGAGAGAAAGAGAGGTCTTTGAAGTTCTGTAAAGATGAAGCCAACGCTTTGAAACCAAACAAACTGATAAAGATGATGATGGTGCTGTGGGTAATTTTGTGAAAATTTCTTGAAGCAGCTCATCACATAACATGTTGGCCATATGAATTAGTTTCTCAATTCTTCTTCTTCAAAGAGTTTCGTTTGAGAATTTGAGTTTGGTTGGGATTTGCCTTTGACAACGAGGAGTTGTTAGGACAGTGCAAAAATGAAATTGATTAGGTGGGAAGAACAGAAAGTGGTGGCAACAATGGCATTTCAATTCAGTTGTTTGCTATAAACGCTGTTTCAAGAGCGTGTAAGGCACTTTCTTATTATAGCAAATAAAGAGTAAAAGGAATCACTTTTGGGGGGCAAGCTTTCCCTATAATTAATGCAAAAGCTATATTCTCAAGCAACTTGTAGATCATCAAACAATCATTGGATAGAATCCATTTCCTTGGAGCAATTTATAAATTTATGGCTCTACTCTTATTGGGAAATTTTCTCAACAGATGGCAGGTGTATATCTTGCTTTGCAGTATTAGAAAATAATAAGCGTGTGATCTCACAATCCATTTAGGCGAGTTTGACAGAGAACCATGACCTATCGCCCGTGTCCAAAATGCCAATTCTCTGACAATAAATGGGTGACTTAATACTACTAAATAATAAATATATAATATAGGAAATTAAATATAATATAATTATTTTTTATTATTTTAATATATGTAATGAGATATTATTAAATTATTACATAGGTGAGAGAAGAATTAACAAAATACATAGGCAGTTATGGTTTCATGTTTCAGCCATCCAAAGAAAAGGCTGGAGCCCTAATCAAGAAACACCCAGTTCAAAAAAATAATTTATCAAGTATTAGCCCTGAAATAAAGGATGTGTCGTATCATTTCAGTGGAAGCTTTTGGAATCCACTTTGTTCTGAATTCGGTGAATTAGGTACACACATCACATAGTGGTCAGTAGCCACTCGGTGTCTCGGTCTGTTTCAAGAATCCAATTCTAAAGGGATGGGGCCAAAGAATGTTCTACAAAATCTAATGAAATAACATCATGTTGGTTTGTCCACAAGTTTTCAGCAGCAAATTCCTTCATCACTTGTATTTAGTTAAGCCTCTGCCTCTTATGTTTGTCTCTGTTATTGAATAAAACAAGGGTTTTGATAAGTTATCCCCGTGTTTGTACAGAGACATTGAAGTTGAAACGGGAGCAATTAAACTTGAAACTCCAATTGCAGCGGCCCTGAGAGCACCGCAGCCACAGGTACATATGAGCACAAACATCAGTATAAAACGATGACAATGTTTCTACAAATGTCCAATGTTCCTCATCTTTTGAGAGGAGGTTGTGGTGTTAAGATTTTAAGCATCTTTTTTTATCATCCATGGCAACAAAAACAATTAATGAGATTCTTTGTGAGTGCATAATCTACATCAGCAAGGCACCTGGTCCTCATCAATCTCTTTCTTCTACTTTAATAATCTTTTAATGGCATTGCTAAGCAAATAATTTCAATACCAGTATAACACAAGAAAGCAAAGGGACATCTTTGTTGATTCCCTTTAGTCCGGAGAAAATACTTAGTACATTTTTTTCGTAAACGTTAGGAAATCTTGCCGTCAAACCATCCAAACCGAGCTTAAGCGGAGCATGTAAAATCTCCGGTTGTCCTAGGTTTTTACAAGAAATGCACCCCTAGACTCGAACTCAGGACTTGACAATTAAATCTTAAGCTCTTTGCCACCAAACCACACACTTTGAAGAAAAAATACTTCTACAAACATAAACTATACAGGTGAAAAACTTAAAAAATTTTGTCTACTTCGACCTGCTATATCATGTACATGGAAATGCAAAGCAATGGACACTTGTATTTGCCTATGATAATTTCAATTTGAAACTCTTTAAGCTAAATTATATGTAACACTTCAGGATATATCAGGACCTTGGAAACATCCTAGTACAATATTCAAGTGCTAATTTATTATCCGATTAATCACCTGTTATTTGAGCCTTGTGCCTTGTGCAATTGAAATAAGCATATATATACACACACGGACAGGCTCATGTAAGGTTCATGTGAACTTTATGTAAACAGTAAGGGCAGATAAAGACAAAAAAATATTATGTCTTTTAGCTAAATGATATATATATATATATATATATATCAGATGATTATGATTGTTAAACTTGTCACAAAAGAACCATTCATTTAGTCCGATAGTGCCGCACTCATAATAGTGTTCATCAACCTGATCTTGCCATTTGAGAGGCACTGATTTTAAAATTTATTGGTGTTGATGGTTGTTTTTTACAAGCACTTATCCCAATGAAGGTTGAAGGGTATTGTAGTACTACCTAACCAAATTGATAGAAAGGCCCAATAGCCCAAAGGTAAAAGGAAGGTTGAAGAAATGATTCGACCATAGTATGTGATGAGTTGTTCTCCCTAAGGAGAGATTCTGAGGTAAGGCAAGTGATAATGATACCCGACCCGACTATATTAAATATGGTTTTTTGGGTGCTCCAAGAGTTTGTTTAGCTCGACCCAATGAAGTATCATATGTATGGGGTAAACAACCCGACCCGACAACTTTGAAGTCTAGATTTGAAAAAGTACCATTTGTCTCGATTACCTGACCCGGGGAATGAAGATGAGATGATGACCGACCATTTTGGGAGCATCATGACGTATGCCCTACTTGGAAAGGAGTGCATCTAGAAGACTAATGATGAAATAAATAAAACAACGGTTCATAGTGATCATAGGCCAAGCCAGCTACAATGGCAGAGTAGTAGCCGCCAGAGTGTTAGGGTTGGTGCTCGGAGCCCCAATTTCTATTTGTATTTCCCTGTAAATACTTATGTAAATATTTTATTATGAATAAAATGAACAGTGTCTTTAATATAACTTCTTCTTTATATGGTAAAGACGTAATTGACCTTAGAATGATTAGTTATGATACAATTACAAAAGCGTCGTAACTGACATTGAGTTATATCATAACAGTATCATTTCTTAAATTGTTCCTAGTCAAGGTTTACATTACTTGGTCAGTAAGTACACGCGCTGAGATCAGTACATGTCGTATATTGGAATCTTGGATTTTAATGGATGATTCTCAATGAACCATAAGTCTCGGAGACTCGTATAGACATGTAGGTGTTTATATCAGATAAGTATTGAATGGCTAACTGAATATTCTTAATGGATGGTACACTAACGTCAATAAAAATCTTCTCGGGTTGAGTAGCATATTGATTCTTGACTTGAGATACCATTGTGGACATATGAGATATCATCCACACTTTGATGGCAGTCACGTCACCTACCTATTAAGGTCAGACCTCTGCTTGTTTGTTGGGTGTTGATTGATCCTCAGGATATCCTTTGTGTGTCAAGATAGAATCTGTCAGCTGTGTGTTAAGAGCATAGGTATTCAATATAGGATTAGCAATCTGTTAAATCCATGGGCCCGTGGTACATAATAGAAGTGATTTCTAAATGTTATTAAGAGATTGCAAATAGAAACGTCGACGAGATTATACCTATAAAAATTTGACGTTTATATATATATATCTTTGGAATAATCTGGATACCTGTGACGGAAGGATTATATGTATGCGATGACCTCGACCTATATAGTTCAGCGAGTTTTATACCTATTCTGGGATTGTCCATCAACCAATCAACACCAATAATTTTAAACTAAAACCTGCATTGATCAACATGGTACAATGAAATCAGTTTGGGGGTTCAGCTGTATAGGATCCCAACTTGCACTTAAGGATGTTCCTGGAGATCGCAAATACCATAAAGATAAATGGCATGAGTGAAGAGGCTATCAGGCTACGTTTATTCTCATTCTCTTTACGGGATAAAGCGTGGGATTGGCTTCAATCAATACAGACGGGGAGTATCATGACATGGAAGGATATGGCCATGAAATTTCTTGAGAGGTTCTTTCCACCAGCTAAATCAGCTCAACTAAGGGCAGAAATTAGTATATTTAAGCAGCTGGAGACTGAGACTCTATTTAAAGCATGGGAGCGCTTTAAGGATCTACTACGAAGATGCCCACAACACGATTATGCAGATTGAGTCCAGATTTAGTTGTTCTATAATAAGCTGAATGGTTCGAATAAGACTGTGGTTGATGCAGCAGCTGGAGGAACTCTATTCAAGAAATCAGCTGAGGACGCATACAATCTGTTAGAAGAAATGGCCATTAACCA
Source organism: Zanthoxylum bungeanum (assembly GCA_019454045.1). Classification (NCBI taxonomy): domain Eukaryota; kingdom Viridiplantae; phylum Streptophyta; class Magnoliopsida; order Sapindales; family Rutaceae; genus Zanthoxylum; species Zanthoxylum bungeanum. Next base: position 35,071 of record SKCR01036661.1, read on the forward strand.
TTTTCAATAGCCAAGTGAACGCGCTACGGTGACCAAAGTGGCTGGAATATATGAAGTGGCACTTACAGCTTAGATTTTCACCTTATCTACTCAAGTAGCAGCCCTGAAAAATCCATGAATACCATCTATTGAATCAGCGGCGGCTATAAATATGTGGTTATTGGAAGGAAACCCAAACTTTGAGCAAGTTCAATATCTGAACAATCGGAACTTCAACAGCTATAGAGGAAATCATGTGCCTAACCGCTATCATCCAAACCTGTCATATGCTAATACAGAGAATACCTTGTAACCTTCATCTGACTTCGACTATCAAAGAGTTGAGCAGAAATCTTCCTTAGAAGATTTCATGTGCACGTTTGTTGCTAATACTTCAGTGAGGTTTGAGAAGAATGAATCAAGGCTGAACAATATTGAGACACACATGGAAAATATTGGGGCAACAATGAAGTCCTTAGAAACACAGATTGGGCAGATTACTTCCTCCATGACCAAACAACAATAAGGGGTATTTGGATAAACTGCCACAGTCGCCAAGTTATCTTTTTCATGTCAAAGCAGCTAGTGGATACAAAAGAATAAGCTATTATGACCACCATTTGGGTGGTTGCGTCTGGCTGAAGACGTTAAACTTAGCACTAGCGGGGAGGCAACCCTTGCATTTATTTATTTTTATTTTATTTTTATTTTTATTTTTTATTGAGTGCTATTGTTTGTTTATTCGTTAGCATGTTATTTATGCAGGTAGCACGAAACACGTAAAGACCGCGCAACCACATTCTTACCAGAAGAAGCCTGATCAACTCCATGCACGGTAGTGTTGTTCCTCACTCTTGTTTCTCTATATTTATCTTACATTGAGGACAATGCCAATTTTAAGTTGGGGTGTGTGCATGTAGTCGTTCCTGATATATTTAAAAAAAAATTAATTGTTTTTTGTTTTTGTTTTTATTCCTTGATAGTAAAGCATAAGTCTAATGATGAATTTGTTTGCTTTAGATGAAGTTTTAAAAATGATAAGTCTCAATTGATTTTTATCTGATGCCTTGAGTATGTGATATAGGTTAGACTCGTAAGCACATAATAATAGGTTTTTAGCAGTAAGAACCTATGTAGTTGGCAAAATGACTAGTTGAAGAAATTATTTGCCGATGAATGACCGTTTGCTTAGATATTTATCTCAATATGCTAATATTATGATGTATGGTATGATAAGAAAAAGAAACCACCTATAACCGATAAGTGTGAAGCTACCCATGGGCGAGTGTTAGGACCACTATGAGAAGAAATACTACCTTAAAAGGTAGGTGTGTTTGAAATGAAAAAAAAATAAAAAAAAAGCAGAAAAAGAAGAAAATAAAATCATACCATACGAAGCAAAGAAAGGCAAATGCATAATAAATTTGAGATATCTAGGTTGGTTTGACCCATAGGATCTCAATTTTGAGACGAAATCATCGAGTTGGCTTACTTATGTGTCAAGCTGTGAATGAACCTTTACATACACACACTGTGAGTCTGGCTTAGATGGTTTATTCAATAATTTGGATTTGAGTTGCAGTTGAGTACTTTGAAGGTTCTCTGATTTCATTGATAAGCACTATTTGAGGACAATTTTAAGCATAACTATCAAGATTATTTTAGTTGTTTTTTATTTATTTTATATTTTTGCATGATTGTGTGTGAATGACGTTTGTGGGTGTCGTCACTGTAAGCCCTCACGAGACTATAACTCGTCCACTAGGGCCGCCTAGGGGTTTAAAGGCTTGTTGCATACACCAAATGCAATCGTAATCCCTACGAAAGTGGCTTAGTTAATTTAGTTATTTTTATTTGTTTATTTGTATTTAGTTTTTATTTTTTCTTTTGCTCGAGACTAGCAAAATCTTAAGTTTGGGGGTGTTTGATAAGTGCGGTTTATACCCACTTATTAAGGCATCCTTAGCCTATTATTTTGTTATGTTTCGAGTAATTTAATGTCATTTATAGTTTATTTTATGTCTTGTTTGTAGGAAACATTAGAACATGAAGAATGGACCAATTACGCGTGTTTCGGGACCTATTGGGAGCATCAGACTCAAGAACAGGCAAAACCAGCATCAGCTGCGCACTGAATTTAAAAAGACTATAACTTTTTATCTAGAAAGAGTTACGAAACCCATAATACATCGATTTACATGTACGCGATGAGATCTAGTCAATTGTACGCACTGGCGCTGCGGTGCCCTCGGCAAAACCAATCCCATACAATTTCCAGAAAGACCAGCGCCGCGGCACCCCGGAGCGACCAAATTCATCATTTTTTGGGGTTTTTACATGCTCAATGGTTCCAAGGCTTTATTATAAATATATTAGTTCGTCCAAACTCAAGAGAGGAGGCTAATACACATCACAAAACACAAAAAGACATATTTTAGAGAGATCCAAGGAGGAGGATTGAAGAGCGACAAAAGGAGACGAAGGCGGTGAAGTCCGAAGAGGAAGAGATTCAATTTGGGTTTTATCTTCTTGTATCTTTCTTAGAACTCTAATGATTTCCATTAGATTCATGACTTGTTTTCATTATTTTATATATTGTCATGAAATAAACTCCTTAATTCTGGAGAATGATGTAACTGATGCTTAAACCTTGTATTGATTGTCAATTTTGTTATGAAGTTTTATGAAGTTTATTTATATTCTTTTGAGTTTAATACTTCTTGGTTGCTGGCCACAATTAAGATTATGTATGTTTAGAATCTATCACTTGAGAGAGGGGATTTTGAATAGATCTAGAGAATATAACCTAGGAGTTTTATAGAGTTCAAGAGAATATATAAGTTCCTTTGAAGTCGATAACATAGAATCACAAAGCGTAACGAGTTGTTAACTACTAGAATTTTATAGAGATATCGAAGTCTGAAGTTGATGATATTTTCACTGATACTCGAGAGAGAGAGTGGATATTTTTGGAGTCTTGATTTGTAAATAATATAACTGAACAAGGATTACTTGGCATGACAAATATATAGGAGATAGTTAGGTGAAATCAGATTCCAGAATCTCTATCGTATTTGTTCCTCCTAACAAATTATTTTTATATTTTATTTATTTAGTTAAATCTTAATTATTTATCTTCTAAATAAAGTTAGGATTATCAATTGTAGTATTTAGTGCGAGTCAATGCAATCCATGTGGGTTCGATACTTTTTCACTGATTTATACTAAAACTTGACACCGTACACTTGCGGTACGATATAAAACATTAGAATAAGTTTTTGGCGCCGTTGCCGGGGATTGTTTGTTTAATTCACATTAATACTACTACCAAGTAATCTTAGCTTTAATTTAGATTTTTATCTTTTATTTTTAGTTTATATTTATTTTATTTTATTTTGTTTATTGATTTTTTTTCTTTTTCTTTCGGTGCTTCAGTGAATGCGAAAATCCACAAGTCTCGACTCACTCCTGTTTGATCCTCAAATAGAAAGAACAACGAGGAGACTAAGGAAAGAAAGGAAAATTGAACAAGAAGCAATGACAACTGAAAACAGAGAGATCAACCCATGCCAGGTGGCAATCAGAGATCACTTCAAGCCGATCATTGATGATACCTATTCTGGGATTACCCATCAACCAATCAACGCCAAAAATTTTGAGCTAAAACCTACATTGATCAACGTGGTACAATGAAATCTGTTTGGGGGTTCAGCTGTAGAGGATCCCAACTTGCATTTAAGTATGTTCCTGGAGATCGCAGATACCATAAAGATAAATGGCATGAGTAAAGAGGCTATCAGGCTACGCTTATTCTCATTCTCTTTACGGGATAAAGCGTGGGATTGGCTTCAATCAATACAAATAGGGAGTATCATGACATGGCATGATATGGCCATGAAATTTCTTAAGAGGTTCTTTCTGCCAACTAAATCAGCTCAACTAAGGGCAGAAATTAGTATATTTAAGCAGCTGGAGACTGAGACTCTATTTAAAGCATGAGAGCGCTTTAAGGATCTACTACGAAGATGCCCTCAACACGATTATGCAGATTGAGTCCAGATTTAGTTGTTCTATAATGAGCTGAATGGTTCGAATAAGACTGTGGTTGATGCAACTGCTGGAGGAGCTCTATTCAAGAAATCAGCTGATGACGCATACAATCTGTTAGAAGAAATGGCCATTAACCATTTTCAATAGCCAAGTGAACGTGCTACGGTGACCAAAGTGGCTGGAATATATGAAGTGGACCCTCTTGTGGCACTTACAGCTCAGATTTCCACCTTATCTAATCAAGTAGTAGCCCTGATAAATCCACGAATACCATCTATTGAATCAGCGGCGGCTATAAATATGCGGTTATTGGACGGAAACCCGAACTTTGAGCAAGTTAAATATGTGAACAATTGGAACTTCAACAGCTATAGAGGCAATCATGTGCCTAACCGCTATCATCTAAACCTGTCATATGCTAATACAGAGAATACCTTGCAACCTTCATCTGACTTCGACTATCAAAGAAGGGAGGCAACCCTTGCATTTATTTATTTTTATTTTTATTTTTTATTGGGTGCTTTGTTTATTTATTCGTTAGCATGTTATTTATGCAGGTAGCACGAAACACGCAAAGCCCGCGCAACAACATTCTTACCAGCAGATGCCTGATCAACTCCATGTACGGTAGTGTTGTTCCTTACTCTTGTTTCTCTATATTTATCTTACATTGAGGACAATGCCAATTTTAAGTTTTGGGGTGTGTGCATGTAGTCGTTCCTGATATATTTAAAAAAAAAATTAATTGTTTTTTATTTTTGTTTTTATTCCTTGATAGTAAAGTATAAATCTAATGATGAATTTGTTTGCTTTAGATGAAGTTTTAGAAATGATAAGTCTCAATTGATTTTTATCTGATACCTTGAGTAGGTGATCTAGGTAAGACTCGTAAGCACATAATAATAGGTTTTTAGCAGTAAGAACCTATGTAGTTGGAAAAATAACTAGTTGAAGAAATTGTTTGCTGATGAATGACTGTTTGCTTAGATATCTATCTCAATATGCTAATATTATGATGTATGGTATGATAAGAAAAAGAAACCACCTATAACCGATAAGCGTGAAGCTACCCATGGGTGAGTGTTAGGACCACCATGAAGAGAAATGCTACCTTAAAAGGTAGGTGTGTTTGAAAAGAAAAAAAAATGAAAAAAAAAACAAAAAAATAAGAAAATAAAATCATACCATACGAAGCAAAGAAAGGCAAATGTAGAATAAATTTGAGATATCGAGGTTGGTTTAACCCATCGGATCTCAATTTTGAGACGAAATCATCGAGTTGGCTTTCTTATGAGTCAAGCTGTGAATGAACCTTTACACACACACACTATGAGTCTGGCTTAGATGGTTTATTCAAGAATTTGGATTTGAGTCGCAGTTGAGTACTTTGAAGGTTCTCTGATTTCATTGATAATCACTCTTTGAGGACAATTTTAAGCATAACTATCAGGATTATTTTAGTTGCTTTTTATTTATTTTATAACTCGTCCACTAGGGTCGCCTAGGGGTTTAAAGGTTTGTTGCATACGCCAAATGCAATCGTGATCCCTACGAAAGTGGCATAGTTAATTTAGTTATTTTTATTTGTTTATTTGTATTTAGTTTTTATTTTGTCTTTTGCTCGGGAATAGCAAAATCTTAAGTTTGGGGGTGTTTGATAAGTGCGGTTTATATCCACTTATTACAACATCCTTAGCCTATTATTTTATTATGTTTCGAGTCATTTAATGTCATTTATAGTTTATTTTATGTCTTGTTTGTAAGAAGCATTAAAACATGAAGAATGTACCAATTACGCGTGTTTTGGGACCTATTGGGAGCATCGGACTCAAGAACAGGCAAAACCAGCATCAGCTGCGCACTGAATTTATAAAGACTATAACTTTTGATCGAGAAAGAGTTACGAAACCCATAATACATCGATTTACATGTACGCGATGAGATCTAGTCAATTGTAGCACTGGCACTGCGGTGCCCTCAGCAAAACCAATCCCATACAATTTCCAGAAAGACCAGCGCCGCGGCGCCCCGGAGCGACCAAATTCATCATTTTTAGGGTTTTACATGCTCAATGGTTCCAAGGCTTTATTATAAATAGATTAGTTCGTCCAAACTCAAGAGATGAGGCTAATACACATCAAAAAACACAAAAAGACATATTTTAGAGAGATCCAAGGAGTAGGATTGAAGAGCGACAAGAGGAGACGAAGGCGGTGACGTTCGAAGAGGAAGAGATTCAATTCGGGTTTTATCTTCTTGTTTCTTTCTTAGAACTCTAATGATTTCCATTAGATTAATGACTTATTTTCATTGTTTTTATCTATTGTCATGAACTAAACTCCTTAATTCTGGATAATGATGTAACTGATGCTTAAACCTTGTATTGATTGTCAATTTTGTTATGAAGTTTATTTATATTCTTTTGAGTTTAATGTTTCTTGGTTGCTGGCCACAATTAAGATGATGTATGTTTAGAATCTATCACTCGAGAGAGGGGATTTTGAATAGATCTAGAGAATATAACCTAGGATTTTTATAGAGTTCGAGAGAATATATAAGTTCCTTTGAAGTCGATAACATAGAATCACAAAGTGTAACGAGTTGTTAACTACTAGATTTTCATAGAGATATCGAAGTTTGTAGTTGATGATATTTTCACTGATACTCGAGAGAGTTAGGTGATTTTTGGAGTCTTGATTTATAAACAATATAACTGAACAAGGATTACTTGGCATGAAAAATATATATGAGATAGTTAGGTGAAATCAGATTCCAGAATCTCTATCGTATTAGTTCCTCCTATCAAATTATTTTTATATTTTATTTATTTAGTTAAATCTTAATTATTTATCTTCTAAATAAAATTAAGATTATCAATTGTAGTATTTAGTGCGAGTCAATGCAATCCCTGTGGGTTCGACATTTCTTCACTAATTTATACTAAAACTTGACACCGTACACTTACGGTACGATATAAAATATCACAACAGTGAGACATGTTTGGTGTTGTAGAGATTAGATTAAAGTGTTGTATTGAATTAATTTTGGTTAATTTTGTTAATTTGATTAATTTGAAAAATTAGGGTTCTAACCTAGACCAAAATTGGGGCTTTTCATATATGTGTTGTATTTTGATGTATATAAGATATACAAATCATTTTGGTATTGATTGGAAATCATCTAAGCTTATTTTGACAAACTAGGACCAAAATGAACAAAATCAAAATTTTTTGGGGCTCTCGACAATTTGAAATAAAAAAGGGATTTTGTGTATGAGTTGTATTTTAATGTATATGACATGTATAAATCGTTTTGGAAGTGATTGGAAATCACCTAAACTTGTATTTGGCAAATTAGGACTAAAATGATCAAAATACAAAACTTTTGGGGTCTCACGGTAATTTGATGAAATTCTGGATTTTTGGATAAAAACTGAATTTTTGAGTATTGAGTAATTAGAATAAATTAGTTTATTTTTATTACCCAAGAAAAATTATTGAAAGCGGAAAAATTTATTTTTTCCCATTCCACTGCGTTACCCAATTATACCGTTAAAAACCCAACAAAAATGGTATCAGAGCCAATCTGATTCTAAACTCATGATATGATTAGGCCTTTAAATTTGATATTTAATCTAATCTTTACTTTATGCATGCATGTGATTATTTAATTTGATTAAAATAAAAGTGTATAACATTTTTTTTTGCGAAAAATCCCTAATTAATAAGGTTTAATAATTAATATGTATTTGATGCATGTTTTTGGTCCATCTTGTCAATACGGTTTATAAATAATTTTTCTATGACTATATCCGAGAACGTGCCAAAGCTGTGAGGATATAGCCGATAGGAATCTATTTGTACCAGATAAATAAATGATATTAGGTAAATTCAAGCGAAAGCGAAATCCTGAACGTGCTAAAGTTGTCATGGTTACGCGAGTATCTTGAATTTATCATTGACAAGTTTAACCTTGATACGCCTCCTTGTGAACGTATCAAAGTCGTCACAATGAGAAACGATCAGGAACGGAACTCAGGAGTCACTAGTGAGTGATTGAAAATGAGTTGTCTACCTAATGAATATACGTAGGCGAGAACGTGCCAAAAATGTGAGCTGAAATATATTCATGGGGTCCACTTTTCACTATTGTATTTAATTTGATTATTGAATATTTTATATTCTGTTTGGGGATTACAATTTTACATTAAATAATGAGAGGGATATTTTTTAGATTAAAAATCCATGATCTATTTAATGCTTTATGATATTATATGAAACTGTTTTATTTGCTAACCGTTTTTCTCTATCTATATGATCGATTTGCGATGGTGGCATCTTCAACTAACCTCTTTGCTCATATGCTTTATACGAATAAGCTCAAAAACATTGAGAACTTTATAGATTGGGACTTAGATTTGAGGATTTTCCTCGGGCTTGAGAAATTGGGATATGTGTTAGAGGGTTCTCACCCCCTTGCTGTATCTAAGGATGCGGCACCGGAGGAACTTGAGACTTACAGAAATGGAAAGACAATGATTTAAGAGTTAAATCATATATACTTAGTTCACTGGCTTCAGAACTCAAAAGGTAATATTTTGATATGCCTGACGCATAGTGTATGATGACACAACTCCGAGAATCGTTCATGAATCAAGAACATGTCTTGGTTCATAGAGTTACAATGGAACTGTTACATTCAAGACTTGATGAGGGACATGCTGTGAGCACACATATGCTTCATTTGATCGATCTGATCGAGTAATTGAGGCGAAGTGATTTCCCTCTGAATGATACTTTGGGATGGAGTGTCATTCTAGGTTCGCTCCCGGCGTCATATCGCCAGTTTGTGATGTACTTTAACATGAATGAGATTCACTGTTCTTACCATGAGTTGCATAGGATGCTTCTCACGGCGGAGGAGGATTTAAGGAAGGGAGTGCCAACTTGCCCTCCGAAACTCACTTCACTTTCTGTTTCTTCCCAGTCCAGGTTAAAAGGGGAAAAAACTAAGGGAAATAAAAAGAAGGGTTTCAATGTTCCTCCGCAGCGTAAGATAGCGAAGCTTAAGAGAGCTTCTGAAGACAAATGCCACCACTGCAGTAAGATCGGGCACTGGAAGAGGAATTATCCAGACTACCTAGCCCAAATCAGGAAGGAAATAGCATCGACATCAGGTTCTTTTATTTTTCATGTTATTGATATCTCCTTAGCTTGTGAAACTGTCACATCTAGTTGGATTTTAGATTCTGCTTGTCTTGCTCATATTTGTAATTCATTGCAGGTGCTGAAGGAAAGTAGACAGCTGAAATTTGGAGAGATGTAGTTGCGTTTCAGGAGTGGTGACTCTCTGGATGTGGTTGCAGTAGGATTATGCGAGATTTCATTACCCAGTGGGAGACTTTTGTTAAATGGCTGTTATGTTGTACCAGGATGCGTAGCTAATATTATATCACTTTTTGTATTAGATATAGAGGGATATCATATAAATATCAAGAACTGTTCCTTGTATTTATATAACAGGAATAATATTCAGATCATTGAGTGTTCAAATGAGCAGGGTCATTACATATCGCATACTTCTAGAGATATCTTGAATACTAGGGTTAATAAACGTAAAAAATCTGAAATAAATAATATTGAACTTTGGCATATGATGTTAGGTCAAATAAGCATGAAATGCCTAACCCAATTGGTTAGGAATGGTTTGATTTAGGATTTCACCATTGAACCCTATCCAAATTATGAATCTTGCATTCGAGGTAAAATGGCCAAAGCCTCATTTTCAAGTGTGAGACATCATGCCACTGACTTATTGAAACTCATACATTTTGATGTATGTGGTCTCATGAGTCAGACTACTCACAATGGTTTTTCATACTTTGTTACTTTTACCGATGATATGTCACGGAACGATTATGTTTATTTGATGAAACATAAATCAGAAACCTTTGAAAAGTTCAAAGAATTCTGAAATAAAGTAGAAAAATAATCTGTGCAATATATTAAATGTCTTCGATCGGATCGATGCGGTAAATATATGAGTGGTGAGTTCACTGATTATTTAAAGGAGAATGAGATTCTCGCTCAATATACTCATTCAGGTACTCCACAACATAATGGAGTGTCAGACATGAGAAATCGGACATTATTGGATATGGTCTGATCTATGTTGAGTTTTACAAATTTGCCATAGTACTTATGGGGTTATGCTCTTTTAACTGTCGCTCATCTTTTGAATAAGATTCCTTTCAAAGTTGTTCCTACGACTCCGTATGAGATATGGACCGGTAGGAAATCGAATCTTAATTATGTTAGGATTTGGGGTTGTCCTGCATACGTCAGGATGGCACAGTAAAATAAGTTTTTGCCTCGAGGACAAAAGTTTAGATTTTTTGGATATCCTTCAAATATGAAAGGATATCTTTTCTATGATACCGAGCATCGAATGTGTTCGTAGCTCGCTTCGCTAAATTTCTAGAAATAAAATTTATGTCTGAAGGAGGTTATCATAGACATGTTGAACTTGATGAAGTACAACCTGAAACCAACGAACCAACAGAGGAACCTGAAGTTCAAGTAGATGAAGAACGTTCATCACACATACTCCGTATGTTCGAAAGGGTATCTAGACCTCCTGAACTCTTGTATTTGATATAAGAAATGAGTCTTGATGTTCTCTTAGTTGAAGAGACTACCCCTTATACTATAGAGAAATGACGTTGGACATCGACTCCATGAAGTGGCATGAGGCCATGCACGGTAGTGTTGTTTCTTAACTTTGTTTCTTTATGTTTATCTTTCATTGAAGACAATGCAAGTTTTACGTTTGGGGGTGTGTGCATGTAGTGATAATTCCTGCTATTTTAAAAAAAAAAATTTGTTTATATTCCTTGATAGTAAAGCATAAGTCTAATGATGAATTTGGTTGCTTTAGATGAATATGGTTGCTTTAGATGAAATCTTAGAAACGACCAATTGATTTTTATCCGATTCCTTGAGTAGGTGATCTAGGTTAGACTCGTAAGCACTTAACAATAGATTTTCAATAGTAAGAACTTAAGTAGTTGACAAAGTGACTAGTTAAAGAAATTGCATGCCGATAAATGACAATTGCTTAGATATTTATCTCAATATGCTAGTGTTATGATGTATGATATGATAAAAAAATTTGAAAAGAATGAAATTAAACCACCTATAATCGATAAGCATTAAGCTATCCATGGGCGAGTGTTAGGACCACCATAGAGAGAAATGCTACCTTAAAAGGTAGGTGTGTTGAAAAAAAAATCATACATACTGAGCAAAGAAATGCAATTACATAGTTAATTTGAGATATCTAGGTTGGTTTGACCCATCGGATCTCAATTTTGGAGATGAAATCATTGAGTTGGCTTACTTAATAATCGAGTTGTGAATGAACCTTTACACACACACACACACTGTGAGTCAGGCTTAGATAATTTATTCAAGAACTTGGATTTGAGTTGCATTACGTACTTTGAAGATTCGCTGATTTCATTGATGAGCATTCTTTGAGGATAATATTATGTATAACTATCGGGATTATTTTCTTGTAGTACAGTGGTGAGTATTCCCGCCTGTCACGCGGGTGACTAGAGTTCGATCCCCGGCAATGGCGCCAAAAACTTGTTGCGATATTTTATATCGTACCGTAAGTATACGGTGTCAAGTCTTAGTAAAGATGAATGAAAGAGTGTCGAACACAAGAGTGTCGAACCCACATGGATTGTGTTCAACTCATACTAAGTACTATATGTAGGACACAGAAACTGGGCGACGCTGTTCCGGGCTCACGGCCCGGTTGGAGTACGGAGTAGCCCGCAGGGGACTAAACCGGAGAAATATGGAGTCGCCACCCGGTGTGAACCGGGAAAATGATTTAAGGCCGCACTCACCCCTCGCAAGGGAAGACCTCTAACCGTTGGGTTCGGAATGGTCCCTTACTTATGTCGTTTGTAATGAATGGATTTGTGCAATATTAACCAAGTTTACTCAACATACATGTTGGTCAAAGTAGTCTAAATTCTTATAAAGTCTAAATCTAGGTCTACATGCTTCAAAAGTAAACTTTCATAACAGCAAACACATGATATCACACATCAAACATGTTAAATAACTAATGATCTAAACATAACATAACTGAAATTCCTAATACGAAAGGTAAATAACTAAGTCATGCTAAAAATAAAACAACATTCTAATAGCCTAATCATGCTCAAATACAAGTTTGGATGAAATGAAATACGTGAATCCTTCAAGTGGTACGGGGCATTGTATCCCGAGTGCAAACCATAATATCGTCCATTCGGATTCGGCTATGGAATTTATGTCCGGGTTTCCATCCAATATACCACAAGAAGGAACACATATTCCATTCACCCAGAATTCACATCATGCACCAATTCACAATATTCGTGCGAAATAAAACAATAAAATAACTAAAAATAAAAGATAATAAATAAAAGGGTGCCTTCAGGTCTAACCTTTTTAGTCGCTTTCCGGGAGTGCGTTTCACGGTGCCGGAAGGGTTATCGTTCCGCTGCTTTCACTGGTCTACTGTTTCCGCTGTTTTTACTGGTCCGCTATTTCCGCTGTTTTTATTGTTTTCACCTGCGGTTTTCACTCACTGTTTTCTCTGTTTTTCTCACTGTTTTAACTCGCTGTTTTTCAATCTGTTTTGCTGCTATTTTCTCTGTAGTTTCTAGTTACTGTTTTGCGGTGATAAGTGACTGTTTTGGTCTCGGTTTTGGCACTGTTTTTGGGCTGTTTTCAGAGTTAACCCGGGGACTGTTTTGGGGTTACTTTGCTACTGTTTGGGGTTGGTTCGGGGACTGTGACGAGTGGAGGGGCAGTGAGGCTTTTGTGCGTTTTAGTGGCTTTAAGCAGGGTCAGGGGACGTGAGCTGGGCAGGTCATGAGGGGTTTTTTAGGGGCTGCTTGGCTTACGTTGAAGGCGAGAGTGAAGGCTGGTTGACGGCTTATTTAGTCTGTTGCTAAGGACGTGAAGGCTCGGTGGCAGTGGAGGCTGAAGGATGCGTTGAGTTGTGCAGGGGGGCAGATTCAGCGTGGCTTAGGGAGGTACGTGTTGATGGGTCCGTGGGTTTATGATAATGAGTTTATTATTTGCAAGGTGGCGTGGGCATGGCGTGGTTAACGTGAGGAATGTGAGCGTGAGGCGGGCTTGTTGAGCAAGGGGGTTGTGAAGTGACGAGTGGCGCGGGCTTAAGGTTGATGAAGAGAGCTGCTTAATGTTGTGTGTTGGCTGCTAAGAGCGTGTTGAGGCTGTGAAGGGCAGTGGCTGTTAAAGGCTAGGGTTTGTGCTGCTGTTTGAGTATGGCTGCGTGAAGTGTAGGGTTTTGTTGGCTTATGAACGTGAGGAACTGGTGGAGAGAGACGTGAGCAGTGCGAAGTAGTTGAGGGAGGTGGAGGTCAGGGGGCTTGTTACGTGAAGGGAGGCTAGGGTTTGCGCTGTTTCGTTGGTGTTTCTGTGTCGGCAAAGGGGCTGTGTGACGCGAAACAAAAGGGGGTGATGTTGCTGTTTGATGGCAATTTGCCGAGAGAGTGAAGAGCCAAGGGGGTGGTTTACGTGAGAGAGGGGAGCTGGGTCTTTTATTTTGTGAGATTCTTTTTACTTTGGTGAGTCCAGCCCCTCCCCCTGCGTGAAGGTATTAGGGTTTATATGGTTGTTGTTTTTTGAAGTCAGAGTGAGGGAGAGGACGGCATGGGTGGAGTTATGGGTAGTCATGGTTATGCATGGAGGGTTGCTGGGCGTGAGGGTTAGGTGAGGTTTATGGAGGGTGGTGGCATGGCTTTGTTCACGTGGATATGGGTATTATTTGGTTTTTTGTTGCCTTGTGGTTGGTGTTTATTGGTTATTGGGTGAGATGCATGGCTTAGTGTTTGTTTGTTTATTTTGATTGAGGTGAGAGAGAGGGGCTATGGCTTTGTCTTGTTAATTTGTGTTTGTTGAAGGAATTGTTTTGAGATGATTCACGTGAGGCATGGGGTGACATGGGTGTTGCAGGAGATGGGTTTTATTTGGTGTGTTTTGTTTATTTATATAATTTGTTTATTGTTGGATTATTTTATTGTTTAAAGTGAGTGGGTTTTGTTGATGTTTAATATTTTATTTTGTTTGGTGTTGTTGGTATTTTTTATTTATTAATGGGTGGATTTGATTTAAGTTTGTGTGTGTGTGTATGTACACGTGAGGGTGATTTATGTTTGGTTAGTATTTTTATTTATTTGTTTATTGTTTATTTGTTTGTGGAATTTGTTGAATTTTGTTGTTATAAATTGGTTTGTATTTTTTAATTGTTTGATTTGTTTGAATTTGTTTAATTGGTTGGTGGCTTATTATTTTATGTTTGTGCATGGAAGTTGAAGGGTCACATGGGTAGGTTTTAAGGTTCGGGGCGAGAGAATAAATTTTGATATAAAGGCTCAACGAACAAATCCCGAGGTTAAGCGAGCGAACAAAAATCCTACAAAACATCAATTCTTGACTTTTCCCTTCCGTCGTCCGTTTCCCGCGACTCCCGCGACTTAAAAGGTGGTGCCTCCGTACGAGGCTCATCATTGAACATCAATTCTTGACTTTTCCCTTCCGTCGTCCGTTTCCCGCGACTCCCGCGACTTAAAAGGTGGTGCCTCCGTACGAGGCTCATCATTGGGCTGATATGCAAAAATGCAATGTCTACACTATAATTAGTGAATCTAATTTTATTTAGAAAACAATTAATTAAGATTAAATTAAATACTAAGATATGAAATAATAAAATATGAGAAACCAATACGAGAGAGATTCTAGAGTCTGATTTCACCTAGCTATCCCCTATGTACTTGTCATGCCAATTAATCCTTGTTTAGTTTCATTGTTTATAAGTCAAGAATCCTAAAGTATTCACTCCATGTCCCGAGCAACGGTGAAAATATTATAAACTACAGACTTCGATATCCATATAAAAATCTAGTAATCAATAACTCATTACACTTTGTGATTCTATGTTAACGACTTCAAAGGAACTATAGATTCTCCCGAACTCTATAAAACTCCTAGGTTATATTCTCTAGATCCTATTCAAATCCCTCTCTCCCGAGCGATATATTTTAAACATGCATCATCTCAATTTGTGGCCAACAAACAAGAATCATTAAACGCAAGAGAATATAATAAACTTAATAAAACTTCATCACAATTACATTGACAATCAATATATAAGTTCAAGCATTAGTTACATCATTCTCTAGAATTATGAAGTTAGTTAATGACCAAATAATAAAACAATAAAAGTAGGGTCATGGACATAATGGATATCATTAGAGTTTAAAGAAAGAAACTAGATGATTATACCCGAATTGAATCCTTTCCTCTTCGGACGTCACCGCCTTCATCTCATTTTGTCGTTATTCAATCCTCCTCCTTGGATCTCTCTAAAATATGTGTTTTGTGTCTTTGTGTTGTGTATTAGCCTCCCTCTTAGGGTTTTGGTCGAGCTTGTGTATTTAAAATAAAGTCTTAGATTCATTGTGCATGTAAAACCCTAAATATTGGTGTTTCTGGGCTCTGTGGGGCGCCGCGACGCCAAACTTGCTGGATTTCACTATGTAAAGATGCTGAGGGTGCGTTGCGACGCCACAAGGTTGGGCGTCGCGACGTGTGGCAATTTTGATGGGATTATGCTTTCTGCATTTTTGCTCTTCCGACGTGCTTCCGATGGGTCCGTAAGGTCCCAAAACAAGTCAATTTCCTCCAAGATCCATGTCCTAATACTTCCTACAAATAAAACATAAAAGAAACTACAAATACATTAAATGACACGAAATCTAACAAAATAGTAAGCTAAGAATGCGGGAATAAGTGGGTATAAACCGCACTTATCAGTTTACAAATGAAGCGAAGACCTGATGGAAAAGTTGAAACCTTTAAGGCCCGACTGGTTATCTTAAGGTTACAAGCAGAGACCTGGTGTCGACTACGATTAAACTTTTTCGCCATGGGTTGCTAAAGTCCATTAGGATTTTGTTGTCTAATTCTGCTTACCATGATTACGAGATTTGGCAGATGGATGTCAAAATGACTTTTCTAAATGGATTTCTTGACGAAGAAATCTATATGGAACAACCGGAAGGTTTTGTATCCAGCGAAAACTTGGATATGGTATGTAAGCTTAAAAAGTCTATTTATGGACTTAAACAAGCTTCACAAAGTTGGAATCTTCGATTCGATGAGATAATCAAATTGTCTGGTTTTCTCAAGAATTCAAAAGAATCATGTGTGTATAATAAGGCGAGTGGGAGTATGGTGGTATTTTTAGTTCTCTATGTTGATGGCATTCTGATCATTGTGAATGATATCGGGATGATGTAGGGCGTCAAAGCTTACCTCTGTAAGAATTTCTCTATGAAAGACCCTGAGAGAAGCTTCATATGTCTTAGGCATAAATCTCTATAGAGATAGAGAAAGAAATCTTATTGGGTTATCCCAATCAACGTACATAGATAAGATCTTGGAACGGTACGATTTTGGTAACTGTAAGATAGCAAATATACCGTTCAGACATGACATTCATCTTTCGAAGAAGATGTGTCCACGAACAGAAGATGAGAAGATTAGAATGTCTAATCAAATTTATACTTCGTGTTTGGGCAGCATCATGTATGTCATGTTATGTATTAGGCCTGATATCAGCTTCGCAGTTAGTGTAACCAGCATATATCAGTCCAATCCAGGTAATGGCCATTGGATGACCATAAACATATCCTAAAGTATCTTAAGGTACTAACGATAAGTTTCTGATATATGGAGGAAATGAACTACAGGTTAATGGGTATATGGATTCAGATTTCCAATCGGATCCTGATGATATAAAGTCTATATCATGATTCATGTTTACCCTTAACAAAAGTTTAGTTTGTTGGAAAAGTTCTAAATAGGGGTCCACAGCTAATTCCACCATAGAGGCGGAATATATTGCAGCTTCTGAAGCTGCAAAAGAAGCTATTTGGGTTTAGAATTTTATCACAGAGTTTGGAGTTGTCTCAAGTATCGAGAATCTGATTCCGTTATACTGTGATAATAATGGAGCCATTGCGCAAGCAAAGGAACCGAGGGCGCATAAAAAATCGAAGCATGTGGAATGGAAATATCACATCATTCGAGAGATTGTGTCGCCAGGGGACATTGTCGTGTGCAAAATCCTAAATGAAGATAATGTAGCAGACCCACTTACCAATGCCATTCCTCCCATGTTATTTGATAAACATATGTAGTCGATGGGTATGAGATACAATCGATATTGACATTAGAGCAAGTTGGAGATTTTGTTAGAGTTGGTGCTCGGAGCGCCATTTCTATTTGTATTTCCCTGTAAATACTTATGTAAATATTTTATTATGAACAAAATGAATAATTTCTTTAATATAACTTCTTCTTTATATGGTAAAGACTAGGGGTGAGCAAAACCGGTTTCGGTTCCTGTTCCGTATAGAACCTACCCAATTAAATAGGGTACCATATTAATCTGTTCCGGTCCGGTTCTGAATTACCTTATTTATATAATATTGTCAAACTTTGAAAATACAATTATTTATCACACTTGAATAAATAACACCATCCATACAACCCTCATGCAATTTCTTTAGTCACTTTGTCAGTATTTCCAGTAAGGGCTACTATTAACGGCCTTTCGTGACGTCTAGTAAATTTCTGATGTATGTGGACAACGACTTCATAACCATCTATACCAGGCACGCACACGTCCATGAAGACCACCTTGTGTTCTTGAGAAAAAACACGCACACACTTATCGCTTGAGCTCACTGTCATTACATCACATCTCAGGTGCACCAGAAGTCCCTTGTTACTGGCCTGCTAACACTATAGTACAAAATGGAAAGTTCAATCAAATGAGACGCAACAAATCAGTCATTAATAAAATTAAATTTGCTCAATTCTCAATAATATGTTAGAATTATCAGAACAATCAATTTACAAGTGCAAGAAAGGTAAAATATTGTTACAGTAAGAAACTCAAGTAAACCTCAACACATACATACTAGAAACTACTTAAAACACCATTATAATAAAGATGTTAAGAGCACGATCTTCATATGAGATACTCTTAAATTTTTTTTTAAAGGAACGAGCATCCCCACGGTCAGGAGTTCAATGGCTGGTGGAAGAAAAAAAGTGGAAATAATAGGAAAATAAAGAGTCATGCCATATGAAAATGTCTCAGAGATGCATTGGAGGCATCTCAAAGACCTCATAAACTTCTTCAATCTGTTTATTTGTCTTCAAATATCATAAGAAGTTTGTTCATTTCTTGAGATTATCACAAACCTGATTCATGTCCATAGGCCTTTCAGAAACCGGTTCTATGGTCTGGTTCCGGTTCCGAAACCGGACCGGTGCTCAGCCCTAGTAAAGACGTAATTGACCTTAGAATGATTAGTTATGATACAGTTGTAAAAGCGTCGCAATTGACATTGAGTTGCATCATAACAGTATCATTTTTTAAACTGTTCATGGTCAAGGTTTACATTACTTGGTCAGTAATGAGTGGTAAATCTATCACTATTTCCCATTAATTTAACCTAATATTTTGTATTGTTTCTTGAGTTTTGTGAATATTTTGATGTGTTTTGTGTTATTTTGTAGATAAATAAAGTTTCAGGACATTCTGGAGGTGATTTGGAGAAAATAGTGAAAATTGGCAAAAAGGCCATTTTGGTAATTTGGGCGCGTCGCGACGTGAAAGCCTTTGGCGTCGCGACGCCTAACATGTGCCGAATAGTGCTAACGTGCGCCGGGTCCACAAATCAGAATCTGAGAAAATTTGACTTTGCCAACGTGCGCCATGCCACGTGTCATCATCCTACGGTGGCGACAGCCACCATCGCCACGCGTCGCCACATGTCACTCCACCTGTCAGCCACGTCATAATCCACATAATCAGTTGACCGAGTCAACATGCCACCTCACTGCCACGTCATCATCAGCCAATCAGGAAGTGCCACGTGTCACGATTCTATGGTGCCGACAATCAAATTGCCACGTGTCGCCATGTCAGCGCCACGTCAGCATCAATTATTGGCTCTCTTATCCCTATCTGACACGTGGCGGATACAAATCTAGCCGACCAATTAGAAGCCGCCACGTGTCACAATAATTGAGCCCCAACCACCTTGCCACGTGTCACCTTATCACCTTATCCAGAATCTGCAACCGAAGAACCAGAGCGTGCCACGTCGACAAAACGCACGTCGCGACGCGAGCTGGGCGTCGTGACGCTCGACCCCTACTGATGCCTATAAATAGAGCGCGAAATTCCAGTTTCAGTTGTACCACTCTCTCTCATCTCTTTGATGTAAAGAGGGAGTTTCTCTCTCTAGTTTATTTTAGTTTTTAGTTTTTTAATTAATTTTAATTACGTTTTGTAATAATAGTAGTTTATTTTTTTAATTTTTACAGTTTTTACTATTCACCATGAGGAGGTAACTTCCCCAGCTAGGGTGAAAGGTAATTCTTTTACTATTGCTATTTAGATTAATCTCCCTTAAATATAATATATTCACTATTTAAAATATTGACTTAAAAAGGATACCGCCAGATTGGTCGGTCGGTTGGTAATTCATTTTAATCTGGTTTAAACCTGACTAATCAATGATACCGCCAGATTGGTCGGTTGGTAATTAAATTTTCTTACCGCCTATATGGCAGGTTTATTTTGGTTCCGCCTTAATGGCTGGTTGGACTTAATTTGACTTATTCAGGATACCGCCTATATGGCTGGTTGGTAATGTTATCACAAGTTTATATATTATATTATGGGAGATATCTAAATTAGTAGTAGTAAAAGTAATTCCTTTTACCTTAGCATTTTATTTTATTGCAATTTACTTTTCAGCTTTTACTTTACCGTAATTACTTTTCAGCAATTTTTTATGTCTTTTACTTTCATGTTTTTAATAGCCCTAGTTATGTGTTGTACTAAATTAGTTATCTGGGGTTGTGATGAATTCCAATATCACCGGTTTATAAGGGGTTAGATTATAGTTTGGGTAATATAAAGATTTATTTATTGAGTCTTAATCTTAATGCTTTTTATTAACTGGCCACTAATAAAATTGACTAGGTAACCTTAAAATGAACTAGACATAGGGATTTTAAGTTTAAGACCTTAGATTCAATAGCCCACGATCTTCCTTAGGATAGATAACCCTTTAATAGATTTCCTTACAGGATAGACATATACCTGTCGGGCGGGGGTAACCATAATTGGCACTTAATTTTAATGAATCCAGATAATTTGGTTGACATAGACATATGGTTCAATTGGGTTAAACTGGGTATTTATGTCTGACCATCGACAGAGGCTTTCACATAATTTAGTGTTCCAGGTTAAGAAATCAATATATACCCAACTTTAAGATAACTACTTCATCTTTTAAATGATATTGGAAGAAATCACAACCCTAAATAGTTTTTAATATTGAATTTTCTTAAAACCTACTTCGAATAATTTTATTTACCTACTTTCGAATAATTTTATTTACTTGTTTTTAAATTTAGAATCGTCACCATTTCAAATCAATCAAACAACCTGTTAGATACTAGTAATCATTTGACCTCATAAAATTAATAGTTAAGATATTAAGTCCTCGTGGGATCGATACTTTTTATACTACTTGAACGATATTTGTGCTTGCGTTATACGTGTGTGTTTACGCCGGTCAAGTTTTTGGCGCCGTTGCCGGGGACATATTTATCTTTCACTATTAGTTTTAAGGTTAGATACCTTTACTTGTATCTAATTTTCTTTTTACTTATTATTTTTGTTTTCTTGTGTTTCAGGTTCTCAGAAACTTCATGAGACGAACCAGAAGCTTTGAAATCCGACCGCTTGACCCAGAAATTGAAAGAACCATCAGACAGTTGAGAAAGGAAAGGCGATAAGGCCAAAAAGCAATTGTTAACATGGAACCTGAACCTTTGGAAGTTGCACCACCAATTCCCATTCGAGACAGAACCATTCCGGTGGTTGACAGACTCATTTCTTGTATTGTACTTCCTCCCTTACCAGCAAATGTAGGTGACATCAAAACATGCATTCAGATGATTCAGTAGTCAGTTCAGTTTGGGGGGAATGCAACTGAAGATCTTAATGCCCACATCAGCAACTTCCTAGAAGTTTGTGGCACTTTCAATTACAACCGAGAAGCTGAAGAAGCAATGCGACTGGGTGTTTTTCCATACTCCTTGAAGGACAGAGCTAAAGCTTGGCTACATTCATTACCAGCAGGCTCTATCACAACTTGGAACACTTTAGCCACCAAATTTCTTGCAAAGTACTTTACACCACAACAACCAGAACTGAAAACTGAGAAATGACATCACATCATTTGTACAACAAGACTCAGAAACTCTCTACAAAGCTTGGGAAAGGTACAAAGATTTGCTCCGGAAATGTCCTCACCATGAGATTCCAAAATAGCTTCAACTCCAAACATTATATAATGGACTTTCTGGAATAATGAGAACCACAATCGATGCTGCTGCTGGAGGAGCTTTAATGGCAAAAGGAGAAGATCAAGCATGGGACCTAATCGAAGAAATGACCAACAATAATTCATTGTGGCCAACAGAAATGAGCATGATCCAAAGAATTGCAGGAGTTTATGAAAGTGGAGCCAATACAGCAGTCAACGCCAAGCTAGATCAGATATGCAAATTTATGGAGACTCTTACCACTGGATCCACAAGTTCACCATATGGAGGAGCACCAGAACCAAACCAACTTAAAGAGACGGTGAATTATGTCAACAATTTCAACAGACAGGGGAACAATCCATATTCCAACACCTATAACCCAGGGTGGAGGAATCATCCTAATTTTTCATGGAGCAACAATTCAGGCCAACAGTAGAACTATCCACCACCTGGATTCCAACAACAGAACAAAGGCCAGGAGCAGGCAAATGAACCAGGAATAGCAGAAGTGCTGGCTCAGTTAAAAAAGTATGATGTTATCTTTCAGAGCCAATCAGCTTCCATCAAAGCACTAGAGAATCAAATCGGACAACTGGCCAATGCTCAGAGTTACAGACCGCCAAGTAATCTTCCCAGCAACACAGAACCAAATCCAAGGACCTAGGGAAGGAGCAATGTCAAGCTATTACTTTGAAAAGCGGTACTGAAATCAACAAAGATGTTGGAATCAAGGAAAAAGAAGAAATTCCAAAAGATGATGTTCCACAAATGAAGGAAAAAGAAGCAAAGGAAAAAGAACAGATCATTCCACCTCCACCTTTTTCCTCAACGACTTCAGAAAAACAAACTGGACAAGAAGTTTGCTCTATTCCTGGAGGTGTTCAAAAAGCTTCATATCAACATCCCATTCGCAGAAGCCTTGGAAGAAATGCCCAGCTATGTAAAATTCATGAAAGACATTCTTTCACGAAAACAAAGATTGGGAGACTACGAGACAGTAGCATTAATGGAAGAATGCAGCGCCATCATTCAGAGGAAACTTCCCCCGAAGTTGAAAGATCTTGGCAGTTTCACTGTCCCATGCACCATTGGAGAACATTATATCGGTAAGGCTTTATGTGATTTAGGAGCCAGTGTTAACTTGATGCCTTTTTTTATTTACAGGAAACTACAAATCGGAGAAGCAATGCCTACCTCAGTTTCATTGCAACTTGCTGACCGAACACTCGCATTTCCAAGAGGTGTTGTTGAAGATGTGCTGGTCAAAGTCGACAAACTGATTCTCCCAGCAGATTTCATCATCCTTGACATGGAAGAAGACAAAGAAATACCTATCATTCTCGGGAGACCATTCTTGGCTACAGGTAAAACTGTGATTGATGTGCAAAAAGGAGAACTGACCATGAAAGTACAGGACCAAGAAGTTACCCTTAATGTTTTCAAAGCCATGAAATTCCCGAGTGATGAAAAGGAAGAAGAATGCTTCAGAGTTGATGTTGTTGACAATATCGTTCAGGATACTGAGCCAAATCCCACAGATACACTTGAAGCTTGCATCACCAACATGACTGACAGCGAGCTAGATGATGAAATCCTGGAATGTATCAACTACATTGACAAACCATTCCGATTCAAAGCGACACCACCAGTTGAAAGCTTGGAACTGCCAAAGAAAGATCGAATCAAGCCTTCGATTGAAGAACCACCACAGTTAGAGCTGAAGTTACTTCCGAGTCATCTCAGGTATGCATTTCTTGGAAACTCTTCTGAATTACATGTTATTATTTCTTCTTCATTAACATTGAAGCAGGAAGAAAATTTACTGAGAGTATTACGAGAGCACAAAAGAGCCATTGGCTGGACTATAGCAGACATTCGAGGCATTAGTCCATCATTTTTCATGCACAAGATTCTTATGAACGATGAGTACAAACCCACAGTGGAACATCAACGGAGACTCAATCCAATCATGAAGGAAGTCGTGAAGAAAGAAATCATCAAATGGTAAGATGCTGGCATCATTTACCCAATCTCAGACAGCAGTTGGGTAAGTCCTATGCAGTGTGTGCCGAAGAAAGGAGGAATTAATGTGGTTACCAATGAAAAGAACGAGCTAATCCCAACAAGAACAATGACTGGATGGAGAGTATGCATGGACTACAAGAAACTGAACAAAGCCACGAGAAATGACCATTTTCCGCTACCATTCATTGACCAGATGTTAGACAGACAGCCAGCAGGACATGAGTTCTATAGCTTTCTGGATGGATATTCAGGGTACAATCAGATTGCCATCGCACCAGAAGACCAGGAGAAAACTACATTTACATGTCCCTATGGTACTTTTTCTTTCCGCAGGATGCCATTTGGATTATGTAATGCCCCTGCTACATTTCAGCGTTGCATGATGGCCATCTTCTCAGACATGCTGGAGTAGAGTATAGAGGTTTTATGGATGACTTTTCTGTAATTGGAGATTCTTTTGACCATTGCTTGCAAAATTTGGAACAGGTGTTACAAAGGTGCGAAGATACAAACCTGCTACTCAACTGGGGGAGAAATGCCACTTTATGGTGAAGGAAGGCATTGTTCTTAGACACCGGATCTCACAAAAGGGGATTGAAGTAGACAAAACAAAGATAAAGACAATTGAAAAACTACCTCCACCAACATCAGTAAAAGGTATTCGAAGTTTTCTTGGACATGCAGGTTTTTACAGGAGATTTATTAAAGACTTTTCCAAAATTGCAAAACCTCTTTGCAATCTTCTGGAGAATGATGTGCCTTTCAACTTCACCAAAGAATGCCAGAAAGCTTTTGAGATCTTAAAACAGAAGCTGATCTCTACCCACATCATAGTAGTACCAGACTGGACCATTCCATTTGAAGTGATGTGCGATGCTAGTGATTATGTTGTAGCTGCAGTTTTGGGACAACGTAAAGCAAAGATTTTTCACACCATTTATTATTCCAGCAGAACTCTGAATGAAGCTCAACTCAACTACACAACCACCGAAAATGAGTTGTTCGCAGTTGTGTACGCTTTTGACAAATTCCGCTCCTATCTGCTGGGTCCCAAAGTGGTGTGGCCTACACAGATCATTCAGCAATCAAATATCTGATCACGAAGAAATATGCCAAACCCAGATTGATCCGTTGGATACTTCTTCTGCAAGAATTCGACGTGGAGATCAGAGACAGGAAAGGGACATAAAACCAGGTGGCAGATCACTTATCGAGGCTTAAGAGTGGAGAAATAGCTGGTAAAGATCTGTCAATCAAAGAAACTTTTCCAGATGAATAGCTGTTTGCCATGAAACAACATGAAGTCCCTTGGTATGCTGACTATGTCAACTATATTGTGTCAGGAAAATGGCCGTTGGAATGGACAACTCATCAACGGAAGAAGTTCTTCAAAGAAGTCAAGCACTATGTCTGGGATGAACTGTACCTGTTCAAACGCTGTGCTGATCAATTATTGAGACGGTGTGTTCCACAAGAGGAAATCAACAGTGTTTTGCAGCACTGTCATTCATCACCATATGGCGGACACTTCAGCGGAAACAAAACTGCAGCCAAAGTCCTA
>SKCR01036662.1:0-52834 GCA_019454045.1 Zanthoxylum bungeanum
AGTGCTTTGGAAAAGTGTTGTTTATATAGGCAAGGGCTAGGGCTTCTCCTTGTCTCACAAGGAATGGATATTTGGTATTAAAGAGAGATATGATTTGGTGTTAGACAAGGAAACCAGGGATTTGATTTGGTGTTTGATAAGGAAATCAATGGATTGAGGGGTGGACAAATTTTGGTGAATTATGAAGGTTGAATATTTGATTGGTGTGATTTAGGAATACAATATTTTAATTGGTTAGGATTTATTTTAATTAGGCATAATATTTCTGTAATTTAGGAAGTTACAATATTTTAATTTGGTATAATTATATTTTATGTCTTATTTAATTTGGTATATCAATTAATTAATATTTTATTTAGTTAATGTTTAATTTAATTAATATTTGATTTAATTTGGATGTAATTTAGGGTGATATGGGCGTGTGGGCCTCTCTTGGTGGGCTAGGTGTTGTGTTGGTTTGGTGAGTGGGCTTAGGTGGGTGGCAAGGGTTGTGGGCCAAGGTTAAAAGGTTTGCGGGTTTTTTTTGGGCCAAAGGTGCTCTAAACGGAGGTCCAACAAGTGAGCTTGACGCTAAACAAGTGAATGAGGATCTAACGAAATATCGATTCCCTTTCGACGACCATTTCCCGCAATATCCTTAACTAAAAAAGGTAGTGTCTCCAACTGAGACTCATCATCGGGTTTCACATGTAAAAATGAAATGCCTACAGTCGCCCCCACTTTGATGGGACTTGTACAGTGTGTGACTTTGAACAATCCTATCAAAGTTATGCAATGAATTTTCACTTACCTTGCTCGTCTGCTGCCTCGAGCTGAGTTAGTGCTGCATTGGATCTCGATCCTAAGACGCATCCCAATAACTGCAACCGACAACGGGGCCACTTCGACCCTAGGACGCATCCTGATACCGCTGGAAATAAGGGCCTCGCCCTAGAACAAATGATGTAGTGGGCCCTCAACCCTGGGACGCATCCCAAAACTGCTGAAGATGTGGGCCTCGCCCTCAAGCTGATATGGGCCTCGCCCCCAAGTTGATATGGGCCTCGCCCCCAAGCTGACATGGGCCTCGCCCCCAAGCTGATATAGGCCTCGCCCCTGAGACTTATCCCCAAAAACTGTTGATGTGGGCCTCGCCCCTGGGACTCATCCCCAAAACTGAAACTGCGCTGACGCTGTTTGGCTCATTTCTGCCGTATTGTCTTTTCTTCGAACCTGCGAACACAAAACCAAAACAAACACGAAGAGAATGCAATGTTATGTGTATGTATGAATGATTTTCTTATCCCGTTGGGTTAGGTCTTCTGCCAATTTCCTTGGTGACTGCTCAGTCTTTTCTCCCCCATGCAAAGTACTGCTTCAATCTGTCTATGTTGATCGGCTCGGTGAACTCGTTCCCTTCCAAGTCTGATAGCTTCACTGCTCCATTTTCCATTACCTTCTGCACTATGTAAGGTCCTTCCCAGTTAGGTCTGAACTTTCTTCTTGGATCTCTCGTCGACGACCTTGATTGTTTAAGTACCAAATCACCCTTTCTGATCTTGGTGGGGCGTACTTTCTTTTTGAATGCTCGGGCTAGTCTCTTCTGATACAGCTGCATGTGATACAAAGACTTCGTTCTCTTCTCATCCAATAGTGCTAACTGATCAAACCTCTGTGCGGCCCACTCTTGTTCTGGTAATTCTGCCTCTGCTAATACCCTCATAGACTGTATTTCCACTTCTACCGGCAATACTGCTTCCATTCCATAGACCAAATAGTAAGGTGTGGCCCATGTTGCTGTTCTTACTGATGTTCTGTACCCCTACAAAGCATATGGTAGTTTCTCGGCCCAATCTCTGCAGTTCTATGTCATCTTGGCTAAAATCGTCTTTATAGTCTTGTTGGCTGCCTCAACTGCCCCATTTTCCTGCGGCCTGTACGGTGATGACTTATGGTGGCCTATCCCATATTTCTGCAACATTGCCTTTGTCTCTCCTTGAAACTGAACTCTGTTGTCTGTCACTACATGATGCGGCATACCATACCGACAAATGAGGTTCCGAGCTATAAACGTTGCCATCTGTTTTTCTGTAACATTGCGGAATGATTTGGCTTCCATCCAATTCGAGAAGTAATCTACTGCCACTACTATGAAGCGATGCCCATTCGATGCATTCGGTCGAATTTCTCCAATCATATCAATTCCCCATGCTGAGAAAGGCCACAGCTCTGACAACCCGTGCAACTCTGTGTGCGGCAAGTGATTCAAATTACCATATGCTTGACAATCATGACAGTGCTTTACCATCTTCGCGCAGTCTGTTTCCATGGTTGACCAATAAATACCTTTTCTCACTATCTTGCGGGACAGATTCAACCCGTTCATGTGCGAACCACATACCCCGACGTGTACTTCTTCTATTACATACTGAGCTTCTTATTTTCTCAAACACTTCAGCTGAATACCGTTTGCTTGCCTCTTGTACAGTTCCCCTTTCAAAATCACATACTGGGAAGCTAACTTCTGAATGGCTACTCTGTTATTTCTGTCTGCTCCTTCCGGGAGTTCCCCATGTTCCAGATACCTCTGAATGTCATGATACCGAGGTTTACCGTCGTTGACCTCAACTTCCAGAATTCTTTCTATCTCATAAACATGTATGCTTGCTGTTGTCAGTATCAACGGTCTCATCATCAACTTTTCTGGATTTTCCCAAGTTGCTGCAAGTGTAGCCAATGCATCTGCCATCTGATTCTCTTCTCTCGGTAAGTGCTGAAACTTACAATCTGGATAACCTGTGCCAACTTTCTGAGGTGAAAAAGGTAAGGTTTCAACTGTTCTTCTTTCAACTCCCATTCTCCTCGCATCTGATGGACTACCAACATAGAGTCTCCGTAGATTTCCACAATCCCGGCCTTCAAGGCTATCATTGCTGTCAAACCAAAAGCACATGCTTCATACTCGGCCATATTGTTTGTTACTCTGAATGCCAACCTTTTGGCCAAAGGTAAGGTCTCTCCTTCGGGGGTCACTATCACAATCCCAATTCCGGCTCCCTTGTAATTTACTGCTCCGTCAAAATACATTTTCCATCTCTGAACTGTTATTGCTTGGATATCTTCATCTGGAAATTCAAACTTATACTGATCCCCATCAACAGATTGCAATGCCAAAAACTCTGCTACTGCTCGCCCTTTGACCACTTTGGTGGTGAGATACTCAATGTCAAACTCTGTCAGCAATACTAACCATCTGCCCAATTTCCCCACTAGCGAAGGCACTGAATGCAGATATTTCATAGGATTCTCCTTTGCCACTACCTGGATCTTGTAAGACTGGAAAATAATGCCGTAATTTTCTGGAAGCCCATACCACTGCAAGACAGATCTTCTCGATTTCCTGATATCGAGCCTCATACGGGAGCATCTTTACTCAGATAATAGACTGCATGTTCTACCCCGTCTCATCTGCCTGTACCATCATTGCCCCCAGAGCTTCTGATTCTATGGCCCAGTACAATATCAAAGGTCTGCCCGGTCTCGGAGGTTTCAACACATGAGGCTTTACCAGGTACTCTCTGATCTTGTGGAAGGTGGCTTGACACTTCTCGTTCCATCATACCGGCTGATATTTTCTCAACAGTTTGAAGATAGGCTCACATACTGATGTCAACTTGGCGATGAAACGACTGATGTACTGAATCTTCCCCATGAAGGCTCTGACTTCCTTCTCAGTCTTCGGTGTTGGCATTTTTTGTGATTGCTTTGATCTTTTAGAAGTCTACCTCTATTCCTCACATTCCCACTGTATGGCCAAGCAATTTTCCTGATGTCACTCCAAACAAACACTTCTTAGGATTCAACCGCAAGTTTTATTTGTCAACTCTCTGAAGGAACCTTTCCAGTGCCTCTATATGCCCAACTCATTTCTGATTTCACCATCATGTCATCCACATACACTTCAATCTCTTTGTGCATCAGATCGTGGAACAATGTGGTGGCCATCCGCTGATAAGTAGCTCCCACATTCTTGAGCCCAAATGGCATCACCTTATAACAATAAGTACCCCACTCGGTGACAAAGGCAGTCTTGTGTTTATCTTCCTCAGCCATAAGAACCTGATTGTAACCTGAAAACCCATCTGCAAATGAATACATAGCAGATAAAGCCGCACTATCAACTAGTACGTCTATATGCGGTAGAGGAAAATCATCTTTCGGGCAAGCCTTATTGAGATCTCTATAGTCCACACACATTCTTACTTTCCCGTCCTTCTTTGGCACTGGCACAATATTTGCTAACCATTCAGGATACTTTACCACTTCCAGGAACCCCACATCTATATGTTTCTTAACCTCCTCTCTGACTTTCTCAGCTCATTCTGGTCTCATCCGTCGGAGTTTCTGTTTTACTGGCCTTATATTCGGATAAGTTGGTATTGTGTGCTGGGCAATGTTTCTGTCTACCCCAGGCATGTCCTCATAGGACCAAGCAAACACCTTGGCATATCTGCCCAATACTTCTTCTAATTTCTCCCTCTCTTCGGAGGTAACTTAACTTGCAATCAGAATTTCCTTGGGGTTCTCAAGTGTACCCAAGTTAAATGCAGTAGTTCTGGCCAAACTGATATCAAATATGCTTGATTCGTGCAGAGTAAATAGAAATGACTCAGGCAAGTAAGCAAAGAAATATCTTTATTATTGGATAATGCGGAAGTACATTCAAACAAATCAGGAAGGTAAATGTCTTCATCATCTATAGACACTTCTTCCTCTGCAACCAGGTTTTCCTCAGGCTTTTTATCCTCTCCCAGAGTCAGGCTCTCCAACTTCATCAATTCTTCTTCCCAATTCTCTGCTTCCACAGCTTCTTTAGTCAGCGGTTTCTCACCCAAAAAATCCTGGAATATCTCAAATACATGTACCACAATCCCATTAACTTCTATTGGTTCAGGTTCCTCTTAGTATCCCGAAGCCTTCACAAAACATTCCATCAGTTTCAGACCCTTCTTCTTAACCTTCGGCTTTTTTCTTCACAGATGTGTATCCTAAACCCTTCGAGTAGTCTGTCCTCTGAAATCTGGCAATTTTAACCCTCACCCGGCTCAAACTTCATTTTTTTCATGATCCTAGCCACCCTAGGATCCACCCATTCCTCAAAAGTTGCTGACACCTAAAACCTCGTGAAAGGTTATATCTCCAAGGCAGCCACAGCATTATCATCTTATCTCAGCTCGGATGGTAACAATCTCTCCCTCATACGGGAACTTAATCATCTGATGCAAAGTGGAAGGCACGCCCCCAAGTTTGTGAAACCAAGGCCTTCCTAACAACAAGGAAAAAGTGGTTGGGATGTCCAGCACTGTAAAATCGACTTCATCCTCAAAAGGACCAACCTTGACCACTGCTACAAATGTACCCTCAACTCCTCGCTTACTGTCATCATAAGCTTTGATGGTCATACTGGAGAGGTCAAAATCCATTGCTTTCATACCCAGCTTTGCCAAAATCTTCAACGGGCACACATTAATGGATGAGCCATCATCCACCATCACACAAGAGGTTCTCTTGCTTTTTACCTCGGCCCTGATGAACAAAGGTCTATTATGGTTTCTCCCTTCAGTCGGGAGTTCTTCCTCAGAAAAGGTGATTGCCTGCAAATCCTCCTTTTGCACTGACCCAACAAACATTGTGGGGTTGGCATCTTCCATTACCACTATCTTACTTAAAAGCCTTATTCAAAGTGTGTCAGAGCTAAGGTGATATACCAAAAACTTTATAAATGGCCAGTTAGTGATCGAGCAATTATAGACTCTAAATATGTTCGAGACCTTTAGAGAGATATTTACGATTGTGTCAATGAAGCTCCATCTACTCTTTTGCCCAAAGAGGTTGCAATGGATATCGTGGCAAGAGTTCCTACAAACTTCATGAGGTGGTGTTTCATTCTTACAACCATTTGGAATGGAAAAATAGATGGTTAATCCAATACAAAAATAATTTGCGATTGTTCATTGTGGATATCACAGATTCCATTCCATAGTTTTCAATCAACAGCCATTATTTCTTCTTCAATTATTGCCAAGGAGTCTCGGCAATCTTGTTTGAACTCGGTTCCTAATGGATTTATTCTTCGACCAAGTCCAATCCATCCCAACTATCCTGGTATCTCAGAAGCCAGCCTTGTTGAGCTCCCCCTTCATCAGTAATATTTTATATTCGATGGATAAACGCCACAAAGTATTACTGTCAGATCGAAACCATTACCCCAGAATAGTCGGATGACTATTCGCTCGTTTACCACCCAATTCATCTCATTAGAATCATACCATCACATCAGCTCACTGATTAGAGACTCATTAGTTGGCCATCTAGACCGAAGCTTAGAGTTTACTATGGATACAATGATATTTTCCCAAAAGAGATTACTTTTCGTCATTCCTGTGATCTTAGAACTTTTTCCGCAAACTCGGTCCATCGAATTCTAGAAAGCAATATCGTTGACAGAGCTTGGAAACTCATCACTACTATCGAAAAGTCATATAGAAGTATCGTTTATGGCTACAACAAAATCAAGTTTTCTGACAGTCTCGAAATCCAAATCATCGACTGTCTCATTCCCATGTCTTTACGTGTGAAATGTCAATAGGAATATCATCATTTCGAAGATGATCATGTCCTTGCAACACGGCCAAGTTGTTATAATCCATAATGTTATCTTAATTGTTATATTTTGTTATTTTGTTGACATTATTGCATATGTTTGCTTATACATGAGTGTCAACAAAGTTTTCTTTCTCTTTTCTAAAACACCAAAGTTCTAATGTCTTTGACTTACTGACTCGCGATGATGTTA
This sequence comes from Zanthoxylum bungeanum, assembly GCA_019454045.1. Classification (NCBI taxonomy): domain Eukaryota; kingdom Viridiplantae; phylum Streptophyta; class Magnoliopsida; order Sapindales; family Rutaceae; genus Zanthoxylum; species Zanthoxylum bungeanum. Next base: position 6,836 of record SKCR01036662.1, read on the forward strand.
TAACTGTGTCAGGGGGTTCACATTAGGTACAGCCGTAGAAATCACGTCAGATACAGCTACAGGAATAGCGATGGGGGTAACTGTCAAAACTACTGGAGGTATAAATTTAGAACCCTCATTATCCTCAATAATCAGTGGAACACCAAATAAGCTATATCAAATTCAAGATATATCGGCTAAGTATGAGGTCTCTCTATACTATTACTCGACATTCTCACGCATCATCAAACTATCACTCTCCCATGGTAGTACCAGTACCACGCCACGTCCAGACATTTTCCTACGGACCACAAACTACCCTTTTAATACCCTCATCTAATGCCATGTGTCTACAGAACCTAAAACCCTAGGCTCTGATACAAATATGTCACGACCCCCTCCCTAAAGCAGGCCCACCCTAGAAAGAGGTTCGCGAAAAATTTTAGCTCGAGCATTCTATATGTTCAAACCAACCAAACAAATATGCATAATTAATACATCATAAGTTACAAATACATGAATTATACATAATTTTATGGTTTACAACACAAGTCTTAAATATATGCAAATGACGACTCAAATGTCTGTACCAACCGGAAAACAAATGTGGCACGTGGGTCAAATTCTGGTACTGCTTTTACTGTTCTCACGAACTACCTGGAATGTTTAGGGGAAAGGGGAGTGAGCTTAAAGAGCTCAGCATGTAAAGCCGCATACTCTCAATATGACCTGACGAACAAAATAAGAATATATATATATATATATATATATGAAAAAAAATATATTATAATAACAACTCAAGCAAACATCCCACAACAATACAAACATCCATCAAACATGGTTGCTAATTCGGGTATAGTATAACAGTGGATTGAAACTAATAGGGGAGTCCCTCTTATACCCCCAAGGTTTCCAACCATACAACTCGCAAAATATGCGTGAGTGGGTTTAATTCAATAGGGGAGTCCCTCTATACCCCAAGGTTTCCAACCATACAACTCGCAAAATATGCGTGAGTGGGTTTAATTCAATAGGGGAGTCCCTCGCATACCCCCAAGGTTTTTCACCATATAATCTCGCAAATTATCCCATCACATCTCATCTCATCTCATATCCGACCAATATTATACAAAACCCGGCAGCACAATACAACAACATGTATCATCCAATACAATCACATCTCACATCAATCCATCAATTCTCATCTCAACAATCATGAATTCATATTTATCATGCTTTCAATTAATAAATATTTATATCTCCACAATATATATATATATATATATATATATATATATATATATATATATCATAATTATATTATACCAATATATTTATTTATATATGGACTATCACAACAACCATCAATCAACAAACAATTATGTTAAGGGAATCATCATGCAGTGTACTTACCTCTATCCATGCAAAAGCTCTTAATATGTCTATATCATCGCTAAGAATCTGAAAGATGTAAAATTATGATCAGGTCCCTCAATTTATCCAAAATTATATTTTAACCCCTAAACTATCTAAATTTCCATTTAACCCCTAAACTTTTCAATATGTCCAAATAGTCCTAAAACTCTTAAATATTACTATTTAGCCTCTGAAAACCAAAATTTATAAAATTACCCTCTTAATCATGCAAATATATAATTAAGTCCAAAACTTTCAAATTCGATCATTTACACCCCAAAATGGTAATAATCATGTATCGATCTCCAACAACCTCCAAATCTCTCAACGAAGAAATCGTTGGTCATAAAATACCTCAAGGATCATGGCGATGGTGGTGGTAGGGGCTGAAACACGGCGGTTATCGACGATCAGTTAAACACCGATAACAACTGTATTTTACTCGTTTCTCAACAACAGAAGGTCCGATTTGGGCAAACGAAGTGTCCAACTCGCGTATCTCGACGAGGGGAAAATTTTGGTCTGGGAGGTGTCATACACGCGCGGTGGCGCGTGGACAGCAAGTCACCGGCACGTGGCCGGTGCGTGGGGGCGTTTTCGGTGATGTCTCGGCGGCGGTCCGGTGGCAATGGATTCAGCTCGTCGAGGGGATGCTCTAGATGTAGTCACTTGCCAGAAACGGAGATCGTACGATGTCGAAAACTCCATTTCTCTCTCTGTCCGTGTATTTTCTCTCTCTAGTTGTTTCCCTCTCTACTGGTCTCGGTTTCTCTCTAAAATTCCATAAAATTGCTCTAAAAACTCACTGGAATTACTCTCAACTCCTATGGAATTGTCTTCAACACACCTCACCCTCATCTCTCTAAATCACAACTTTAAAATCTTCTTGCATGGTCATGAAATGTATTGTTCCCATAACCAAATATGTTCTAGGTTCATCTCTCTCTATCTTCATCAGTAAATCCTTAGCAGACTTTATTTGCAGCAGAAATGATACTGAAGAAAGAGTAGAGAAGCTTGTTCCTCATTGATCCATCAAAATTAAACAATTTTCTCAAAACAACATGATATTCTTCGCATGCTATAAAAATCCATCCACTGGATTTAGTTGGTCACGGACTCTTTAAACCAAGCCATGATGAAGAATGTGAGTGCCTTGCTCGGTAGTCATTGCAAGTAGTGAATTTTAGTGGTTAGAATTAGTGATATGGTAGGGTTGAATAATTTTGTTTGGATGTAATGATTTGTATACATAGAATATGCTTTAGGTAATATTATAACATTGTGGGGTTTTGGTTAAGTATGAATTAGGTTTAGTGGGTTATTGAAAAAAATAATAATCATTAGGAATTGGATATTACATTTTGCCTCCTTAAAGGTTCTCAATCAATGATAATTTCGAGATTTAACTATATTTTTCCATTTTCAAATTATTCTATCTTATATAAAAATATTTTCGTCTTATGTTTTTATCTATGTCCAGTTGCACTCGTTGCTCGGCGATCTAGTTATCTCATAATCTGTCTACTCTGTCAAAAATACTTTTTTAATGATTATTTTCCTTACTGGGCTCTAAGTATAAGGGTGTGTACATACATTCCATAGGGATCTGTGAAACCACATTTATATTATTTTCATAAGCTGGTGACGGTCTAGTTTGGTGTCCATAAGCTTACTTAGAGTTTGAGGCTACTGAAAGGGAAAAATTTATATATGTTCCATTGGAAACTACTTCAACTCTATCATGTTTTAGGATTCCTCAAATTTCATTACCTATTCTGAGGTCTCTGCTTTACGTTTCTGCCTTCAAGTTACGTTATCTCTGTCACTATATGTATTGAACTCTCTTGTTACTTTCGACATCCTCATATATATCTTCTTATGCTATCTTTTGGTTATTGACTGAGCTGCTAAGGCTAGTATTGGTCCATTTTTCTTGGCTTCTTCCTAAACTTATATTCTCCACTCTTATCATAGGCTACAACTATGTCATTTAGCCTTGGTGTTCGTAATGATACTTTTGTTAACTCTTGATTATCTCTAGTTTTATGAGTCTGTCCTTTTATTGTCTCACAAATTTCTACCAATATTGGTTGGATCTATGGATTCTCACTAGTTCTGTGATCTTGCTCTTCTTGGCTTGGGTCTGGTTCTTTCTTTTATATCCCTTAAAACCTCCTTAGTTCTCATCTGGACTGTCTATCATTCAGTGCTTTCTGTTTCTTACTTAGGATAAATTCTCATCTAACTTCTTTACGGTTATCTTTACCTAGTGTAGGTATGAGGTGGGGTAGAAGTCTATATCTCAATGGATGCCGGCGTCCTTGTTCTAATACTTTGTGTCCTGGTAGAGTCCATTTCTTATATAAGGTAGGTATAAGATAGATTTTATCAAAACAACTTTTGTAACCAGTATTACTGAGGGGTAAGAATCTGTGTAGTTTAATGTCGTATCTATATTGGGTTTCTTGGGGTAGGGTAATTTAATCATCTATGCTTACGTCTTTCTTTTACTTACTTGCGATCCTGAGTTTGGGGTCTAAAATCTTTTCTTCCTCTTTGGCATCTTTTATTTATTGGAACTCTCACTTCTATTTTTGATTTCTTGTTTCTTTTATCTTCATGTCTTTTCTCATTACGGGGAACTTGCTACCTGTAAGGGGTATTCAGGGCTATTGGATATACTTGAAGGAATTTTCGGATGAGATGAGGAGTTTTACTAGGAGGAAAGAATCTTACGAGAAAGCAATGAACCGTACTTAGGGTTTCCTCTTGTTCAGGCTTATTCTATTCTCTTTACTACTATAAGTTCTCGCACTTCCTTACTTATCTGTTTTTGTATCTTTATCTTTTGTTTACTTTGGTTGCTTGGACATCTACATTCAATTATTTACTCTTCTTATAGTTTTCTTTTTCCAATTCTTTGTGTAACTATTTTTTTTAGAACTTTATTATCTACTCTCCCAACTTATCTTGAACTTCAGCTAATAGACTAGGATTACTACAGAAAATTGTTTAACTTATGATAAGAATTCTGGATACTTTTACCAAGAAGAGAATTCAGATAACATTGTATTTCCCTGTAAACTCGTTGAGAATGGTACATGTCGTATATTGGAATCTTGGATTCCGATGGTTTCTCAATGAACCACGTGTCTTGGAGACTCGTATAGATGTGTAGGTGTTTATAGCACATAAACATTGAATGACTCACTGAATATTCTTAATAGATGGTACACCAACGTCAATAAGAATCTTCTCGGTTGAGTGAGCATAGTGATTCTTTGACTTGAGATACCACTGTGGATATATGAGTTATCCTCTATACTTAGATGGCAGTCACATCACCGATCTATTAAGATCATACCTCCACATGTTCGTTAGGTATGGACTAATGCTCAGGATATCATGTGTGTATCAAGAAAGGATCCGTCAGTTTTTTGTACAGAGCATATGTATTCAATATGGAATTAGCAATCCGTTAAATTCATGGGCCTGTGGTACATTGTAGAAATTAGTTCTAAGTATTATTAAGGGATTGCTAATAGAAACGTTGACATGATTATATTTATAGAGATTTGACGTTTATATTTATATCTATGGAATAATGTGGATACCTGTGACGAATGGATTGTACGTATGCTATGACCTCGAACTGTATGGTTCAGAGAGTTTATTTGTGTTCGCCATAATTTACGGGTAGGTAAATTATGGACACAAAATTTGATTTCGTGACGGATATGCCTGAATCTAGAAAGTCTCACTAGTGAAATATACTCGTAGAGCACTAGGGCAAATTTTATGGATAATACTGATTATTTATAACTCGTTTAACGATTAAACGAAAAATACATGCGAATGGACTTAATTGTCATTTCCTTATTTGATATTATTAAATACACATTAATTAATTGTCAAATTATGATATTTGACATATATCATTAATATATGTATTTGAGATATTTAATATAAATATATATTTAAACAACTTCACCATTCTATTGTTTGCTTCATTTTATATGGCAAAAATCCAATGCTTCTTTATATGGTAATGCACAGAATATGTAATGGTGAAGTTGTTTTCTGTTTTATATGAAAGTTTGTAATGAAAATTTATTTAAATAAGTGTGCAGAGAATGCAAAGAATTTAAATTATAGGCTATTTTGATATTTAAAAGAATGCGCAAAATAAAGTATAATTTTTTTAAAATTTATTAGAGTAATACGAGTACAAATAATCTCACCCGTTAACCATATAGCGAAGCAGAAAGACGTGGAGTGATGAGTACTTCAGGGGAGTGGATTTAACCAGAGTCAATCCTATTCCTTCTCTCACGTCAACGGGTTCATCAGATGGGGTTGCAAAATCAAACCCATGCAACAAAGTAGCAAGTGTGAGCTGCGTAACTTGAAGGGCAAATGAGACTCCAGGGCACATTCTTCTTCCACTACTAAACGGTATAAATTCAAAATCATGTCCCCTAACATCTAAATCCTTATGGGTCGTAAGAAATCTCTCAGGTTCAAACTTGTATGGCTCTGCCCAAATACGTGGATCATGATGAATCTTCCAAATATTAACAAGAAGTCGTGTTCCTGCGGGCACGTTGTAATTTCTGAGAATGCAATCTTCCATGGACTCATGTGGAATTGATAGTGGTCCAGCAGGATAAAGACGCATTGATTCTTTGATGATTGCTTGGAGGTATGTTAAATTTTTCACGTCTAATTCATTTCCTAGCCTTTTTGTACCAATATGAACATCTAATTCGTTTTGAGCTTTCTTTAAAACATCACGATGGTTGAGAAGTAGAGAGAGAATCCATGTCAATGTTACTGTTGTGGTGTCTGCTGCTGCTGATATGAGAGCCTGCAAATTTGTAGTGTGTATTATGTGTATAGTCCACATAAGAATCTACACAAAATATGATCCACACGAGGAGTATAGGAACTGGTTGTCTAGCAGTTGACAAAATATCTATTTTAAACTTCTGGTCCTTAAGACTTATTTCTTTGAGAACAATAAGAGTTATACACCAAAAACATATCATAAGACAACTTAAGACATAAATTTAACTTGAAAAAATTAAATTATAAGCTGAAAAATTGTGTCTTTGAGTGTGTCTTATCGGTTTGCTTTTGAGTGTATATTTATCATTATATTTTCTTCAATTCAGTGATGATTATTATTGACTGAAAATCTAAATAGAATTGTATAAAATGAGGAAAAACAAAAAAAAAATAAAAAATAAAAAGCTTTTTTAATAAGCAAAATTCTACTTGGTCAAAAATCTCATGCCAAAATCCAAAACAGATTTGTTGGATTTGGCTTGCTTCAAGATTTTCAGGCAAAGTATGGGAGAAAATCTACCAGATAATAGTGGTACCACATCATCCGTATAACAATCCAATAATTTATTATCACGCTGTTAAAATATTAAAAAACAACTTAAATTTTAAATATTAAATCATATATGTCATTTATTAATTTATGATGATATCACGTTATTCATACTTCTGTTGCACCAAAGAATTATTCAAAATATTGATATTAATTTTTTTAAATATTCGCAAATCCCGACCAGGCGTAACCGATTGAGAATCCAATTTGTAATAAAACCCTTTTTAGAGATCAATCCATCATTTAGTCTCTAACATCAATAAAATTCCATATCAATAACATTCCTGACTTGTTGTTAAGAAATTGGAGAAGTGACCGATTATAAATTTTTTTTATTAATAACTTGATGGCAACTCGACTTTCTTCCCTCCTATATGAAAGAAGTTCAATTTCCGATTTTTTATAACACCCTAAAACGATTTACTAGCTATGGTAACTATAGATTATTTGAAACTCGTTCTATTTTACAATTTTAAGCTAACAACTATCTTTGTATTGAATTGCCCTGGTTGGAAATTCTCATTCAGTCAAATATCAACTGAGCATTTGAACTATTTGAACAATGTCTATGCAAAAGGTTTTATATAATATCAACAAATTAGCAAATTGGTTTTAGAGCCATACCAGGCATGTGGCTTTATTGATGGTGTCCGTATCACGACCGGGAAATCGTTCGGCATCATCCAAAATGGAAAGCATCATGTCCATAAAATCCTCATCTCCATGGCTCTCCTCAGAATCTCTCTTCCTCCTGTGGTCCTGCAACCATCCTTGAACAACAATGTCTAATTCTTTGGCTATCTTCTTCATTGACCTTTCATCTCCACCAATATCCAGCCATCTTAGAAATGGTAACGCATCTGACACAACGAACTTACCACTCATTTCAAAAAATTTTATTAAATCTTCTTTCCATTCTTCACCTTCTTGTGAATCACATCTTTTCCCTACAATTATCCTTAATATCACATTAAGGGTCGTATCCCCAAACCATCGCTTCATCTCCACCAACACTTTGTTTGAACTTATGCTTTTGTTTTTCACCATATCTCGTACAACCCTTTTATTGAAGCCTTCACCTCCGATTCGCGTACGTGCTTAAGCTTCTCAAGCCGATGGTTTGAGAGAAGCTCAAGTGTAGCTATCTTACGAACCTGACGCCAGTAGTGACCATATGGGCTGAAACCAATCAAGGAATAATTGTAACCAAGAATTTCCATGGCTAGGGTTTTTGGACGGTTGGCAAAGACTTTGTCATGTGTAGTGAAACATTCTTTAGCAATCTCCCAGTTGCTTACCACCAAAGCTCGATGAACGCCCATCTTGATTGTGAAAATTGGTCCGTACTTGTCAGCCATGTTACCCAAAACTCTATGTGGAGGTTCAGGCCCTCCTAAGAGGTGTAGGTGGCCAATCACTGGCCATGAGCCGCCAGCTTCTGGTGCTGCTTTCTTCTTGCTTGCGTTTCTTGAAATTAACAACAAAGAGTATAGAAAGATTATAAGGCTAAAAATTGCAGCTACTGCAGTTGCTTGAGATGAAATAAGAAAATCCATGGCAGCTAAACAATTCAAGATCAACCAACAGGCTAATTTTATTTTGTACGAGTTTTCGACTCATAGGTCATTTAAAGAAAATTACTCCTCTCCTCCCCTGACAAAACCCCCTTGTCCCCTAGTGATTTTCTAAACTACCCTCCGATAATCAAAAATTCTCTCCAATATATATACCCAAATATATATATATATATATATATATTTAAAAATAATATATATACTTATTTCATCTTATTAATTAAATATTTTTTAATTTTTTTTATTTTTGTTAAATTTAATTTTTTTTGCTCTTTATATATATATTATTTTATCTGTTAATAAATATTACAAATTTCGTATTTATTCATTTAATTTTTTGATTCATTTTTAATTTAATTAACAATACTTATATATTATAAAAATATTCTCATGTATATTAGAAAAATATATATTTTTAGGATTCGTAATGTGGTGGTGGGAACATTCATCGTACGAAGCTAAAGAATTGGTCACTCGTTATAGGATTCGTAATCAATTATGGTACTATATTTAAATATTTTTAAGTGTAATTTTTATAATACATAAGTAGTGTTAAATAGATTAAAAATTAATCACAAAAATTAAATGAATAAATGAACACAAAATAAATAACAATAACTATGAAATTTGTAATATTTATTAAACAAATAAAAATATATATATAAAGAGCAAAAAAATATAAATTTAAAAAATTATAAAATAAAAAATTTAATTAATAAAATAAATAAGTATATGTTATTTTTAAATTTATATATATATTGGGATATATTTGGTTTATTGAGTGAGGAAATTTTAATAAAATGAATAGGCAAATTCGGAAATATACAAAGGGGACAAGAGGGCTTGTGTCAGAGGAGGGAGAAGAGTAGCCCTCCATTTAAAAGACACTGAAACCAAAAGAATATTATCTTTTTAAATTAGCATTATTGCATATGGTGTGAGCCTAAGGAAGCCTCTCGTGTGTCATAGCTTCAGTCCATCCCTCTTAAATATGTTTCAATATTAATATTAAATAAAAAAAATATTATTAAATTTATAAATAAACTTTCAAAAATTACATAATTTCCCACAAAAAGTCTCCCAATTTCGCCTCTTGTGTGAGCAAGTGATGGACATAGATATTTATGAACATACGAGTTGACAAGAAACCCACTTGGATTCGAAATCCAAGCAAACACCAAGCAACGGACATAACCCCAAGAACCGCGAATTTGATTTTGTAGGAACAAAACTCTTCCAAGGTCACAAAGAAGACCCACAAAGAACTTGCCTTTGAGAACCTTTAAGATGAATCCTTGTAGTGTTTTGCTAGCAATGGAGACGCCACTAAGTTTGTCAAACTTAGATAAGTCGATTCAAACTTGAAAAGGGAAATGTATGACATAGAAATCGGCGACGCTGTTTTAGGTTCGCGGCCTAGTTGGGAGTACGGAATAGCTCGCGGGGAACTAAACCGGAGAAATAACATGGAGTCGCCACCCAGTGTGAACTGGGAAAATGTGATTTAAGGCCGCACTCACCCCTCGCAAGGGAAGACCTCAAATCGTTGGGTTCGGTATGGTCCCTTACTTTGTCACTTGTAATGTGATTTGTGCAATATTGGATTTGTGCAATATCTTAACCGAATTTACGCAACATGCTCAAGAACAACCTATATCTAGTTCATGTTCATAAAGATAAATCTTATGTCTAAGTTTGCTTGCTTGGAAAGTAAGTCATCATAACACACGACAACACACGGCAATCTCATGAACATGCTTCAATCATATAATGCAAAATACAAACAATAACATAAACTTAATGCAAATTCTAAACGCAAAACGAATAACTAATCATGCTTAAAAATAAACAACTAAATCATGCTTAAAGATAAATAACATACTAAACTAAATCATGCTTGCAAAGATAAATAATGTACTAGTAACCTAATCATGCTCAAATACATTGTTGGATGAAACGAAATGTGTGTGTCTCTTAAGTAGTACGTGGCATTGTATCCCGAGTGCAAACCGCACTACCGTCTATTCGGATTCGGCTACGAAATTTACGTCCGGGTTTCCATCTGATATAATACAAAAGAGAACACGCATTCTGTTCATCTGGAATTCACATCATGCCTCAACAAACGACTCTCATGCGATAATATATTAAAATAAATTAAAGAAACAAAAGATAATAAGTAAAAATGGTGCCTTCAGGTCTAACATCTTTTGTCGTCTCTTGAAAGCGCGTTACACGGCCGTCGGAAGGGTTGATGTTCCGCAAATTTTTTGGTTCACTAATCCAACATTTTTTTCTCGTTGTTTCGCTGTCTGGGCTGCTGTTTTCACCCTGTTTCACTGTTGTTTCTGCTGTTTTTCGGTCACTATTTTTTGGTAATTATGGGACTGTTTTGGGGTATTTTAGGGTGCAGTTTTGGGACAGTTTAGGGATTGATTTGGGGTATTTTAGAGACTGATTTGGGGTATTTTAGGGTGCAGTGAAGGGGGCTGTTGTGTGAGTGCAAGGTGGCTTTGTGTGAGAGCTGTGAGTGGATGTACGTGATCAATTTGTGGTTCGTGAGAGAGGCTGGGCAGTGTTGACGTGTGAGTGCAAGGCGCGAAGGGTTATGTGGCTAGAGACAGTGAGTGATGTCAGTGTGAAAGGGCAGGTGGCGTGAGTGATGGTTCTTGGGATGTGGGGGCTAGGTGGCTGTTGGTGCGTGGAGGTTCTTAGGATGTGGGGGCTAGGTGGGGGTTAGGCGTGAGTGCTTTGAGTTGATAGTGAAGGGGCTAGTTTATGTGTCTAATTCGTGTGGAGGCTATGTGGCGTGAGTGGAGGGTTTGTAGGTGACTTGTGTGGAGGTTGTATGGCGTGAGGCAGTAGGTTAATTTCTTATGAGCTGTGTGCGTGAAAGGGCAGGCGGCGTGAGTGATGGTTTGCGTGAGTGATGCATTGAGGGGGGCTGATGCGTGAAGGGAGTGGCTAGGCGTGAAGGCTTGTGAGCTGTACTGAAGGGGCGTGAGTGAGGGTTGGTTGAGCGTGAGTGATAGAGGACTGTTTGCAAAGGGTTTTGAGCGGCAATGCAAAGAAATTTCGTGGTGCTTTTTTTCGTGAATCAGCTAGGGTTTCAAGGTTGGTTTGTGGTTCTTTTATAGGCAAAGGTTGGGGGTTTGTTTGTGTGAAAAGGGAAAGAATTTTGTAATTATGGGAGTATATTTTAGTTAATGTGTCTTAAGGAAAATTCTCTTTAATTAGGGATGTGATTTGGTTTGATTAGATTTGATCTCTTTTAATTATGAATATGATTTGATTTGATTTGATTTAATTTAATTTGGAATGTGATTTATTTAATTTAGGAAGGGGGATTTGATTTGATTGTTTAATTTAGGCATGTGATTTATTTAAATTAGGAAGGTGATTTATTTAAATTAGGAAGGTGATTTATTTTAATTTAATTGGATTTAATTTAATTTGATTTGATTTGATTTAATTTGTGACATGTGTTTTAAATGTTTTAATTATTTGGATTGAGCTTTGGTGGGCTTGGGCTAGGTGGGCGTGTGGCTTTGGTTTTGGGCTAAGGATGTATTTTGAAACGAGAGGTCCAACAAGTGAACCCAAGCTAATCCAGCGAATTAAATCCAACAATGTGTCAATTCTTGACTATTCCCTTCCGACGTCCGTTTCCCGCGGCTTCCACAATTAAAGAGGTAGTGTCTCCATACGAGACTCATCATCGGGACTTATATGCAAAAATGCAGTGCCTACAAGGAATCCCTCCCTTACAAGAATTCGGCCATAGCCAAAGCTTTAAGCTTTTGAGTTTTACAAATTTCGTTGATTGTCCTCAAAATGAAAAGGAAAGAAAGCTTAAATAGTGTTACAAAGAGAAACCCTAAAGGCATAAAGACAACAATGCCCCTAAAGGCTAAATTACAAAAATACCAAAGTCTTCAAAGGCCTTTGAAGCTTCATTCAAAACTGATTTAGGCTAAGTGAAGTTGCTTTGGGCCCTCTCTATTGATGCCCACATGCGTCTCTATTTGTTTGTTGCAATCGGCTATAAAACTCTGAACTAATCTCGTCATTGCTTCTCTGAGTCTTTTGGTCCTCTGCCTCGTAATTGGCCCTTCTGGTACTTTTAATGGGTCTTTTACTTTATTGTCGGCCTAGATCATGTCATCCTCTCCCTCTTGAAAAGGATTCGACCTCGAATCTGTACCTGCATCAAAATGAGTTAAGTCAGAAATATTAAATGTAGCAGACACATTATACTTACCTTGTAAATACAGCTTGTATGCATTGTCATTAATCCGTTCCAAGACTTGAAATGGACAATCCCCTCTCGGTTGTAGCTTAGATTTACGTTGTTCAGGAAATCTCTCTTTGCGCATGTGTACCCAAACCCAATCTCCAGGCTGAAATACCACACGTTTTCTTCCCTTATTAGCATGAGAAGCATATTGTTCATTCTTTCGCTGTATTTGCTCTCTTGCTTTCTCATGTATATGCTTCACCAAATCGGCTTTCCTTTTTCCATCTAGCCCCGCATGTTCATCAACAGGCAAAGGTAACAAATCTAATGAAGTTAGTGGCTGAAAACCATAAACAATTTCAAATGGTGAGTAAGATGTAGAGGAATGAATACTACGATTATATGCAAATTCAACAAAAGGAAAACAATCCTCCTAAGTTCTTAAGTTCTTATTAATAATAGTACGTAATAACTGAGTCAAAGTCCTATTAACAACCTCGGTCTGGCCATTAGTTTGGGGGTGACAATTAGTAGAATACAAAAGTTTAGTTCCCTACTTACCCCATAAAACTTTCCAAAAGTGACTAAGGAATTTGACATCACGATCTGAAACTATACTCCGTGGAATCCCATGGAGTCGTACTACTTCTCTAAAGAACAAGTCAACAATGTTAGTGGCATCATCAGTTTTATGACATGCTATAAAGTGTGTCATCTTACTGAACCTATCAACCAATACAAAGATGGAATCTATACCTTTCTTAGTCCTAGGTAAACCCAAGATAAAGTCCATCGATACATATACCCATGGCTCACTAGGTATAGGCAATGGTGTATACAACCCATGAGGCATAACCTTAGATTTAGCATGTTTACAAGTTAAACATTTATCACACAAACGCTCAATATCTCTCCACATTTTAGGCCAATAAAAATGTTCACTCAATACCCCTAAGGTTTTGGCAATGCCAAAGTGCCCCATTAAACCTCCCCCATGTGCTTCCCTCACTAACAACTCACGCATACTACAAACAGGAATGCATAATATATTCTCCCTAAACAGAAACCCATCATGTTGGTAGAATTTACTAAAATCAGACTTTTCACATGCAGCATAGATATTACTAAAGTCAATATCACTAGCATAAAGTTCTTTAATAAATTCAAACCCAAGCATTCTTGCACTCAATGAAGTAAGTAAGGCATACATTCGCGATAGTGTATCGGCGACTATGTTTTCCTTACCTTGTTTATAGCGGATTACATATGGAAATGTCTCCACAAACTCTAACCATTTTACGTGTCGTTTTTTCAGCTTACCTTGGCTCTTCAGATGCTTCAATGATTCATGATCAATGTGGATCACAAACTCTCGAGGCCACAAATAATTCTGCCAAGTCTCAAGGGCTCTCACTAGCGCATACAACTCCTTGTCATATGTGGGGTACCTCAAAACTGCTTCATTCAGCTTCTCACTAAAGTAAGCTATTGTTGTTTTTCTTGCATAAGAACCGCTCCAATGCCTATCCCGGATGCGTCACACTCAATCTCAAATTTTTTTCTCAAAGTTGGATAGTGCCAAGACTGGTGCACTGCAAAACTTCATTTTCAGATCCTGGAATGCACGCTCCTACTCTTCACCCCATTTGAAACCAACAGTTTTCTTCACTACTTCAGTCAGTGGTGCTGCAATACTACTGAAGTCTTTCAGAAATCTACGGTAGAAGCTTGCTAATCCATGGAAGCTTCTGACTTCTGTCATTGTTGTTGGTGTTGGCCAATCCTGAATTGCCTTCACATTTTCCAAATCTACCTCGATTCCATCTGCACTCACAACAAATCCAAGGAAAACAATTATATCCATACAAAAGTGCATTTATCAAAGTTAGCATATAGTTTTTTTTCCTGCCTAACACATCAAGAACATGCTTCAAATGCATAACATGCTCATCTACTGTTTTACTCTAAACTAAGATGTCATCAAAATAAACCACAACAAGATTACCTAAAAATGCACGCATAACATGATTCATCAATCTCATAAATGTGCTAGGTGCGTTTGAAAGACCAAATGGCATAACTAACCATTCATACAAGCCATATTTAGTCTTAATGTAGTTTTCCACTCATCTCCCTCTCACATGTGAATTTGATGGTATCCACTCTTTAGATCAATCTTACTAAAAATTTTGGAACCATGCAATTCATCCAACATGTCATCTAGTCTAGGAATGGGGTGACGATACTTTACCGTAATATTATTGATAGCTCGACAATCAACGCACATACATCACGTCCGATCTTTCTTAGGAACTAGAAGCACTGGTACTGCACAAGGACTCATGTTTTCTCTTACATACCCTTTGTCCATCAACTCCTCGTACTTGCATTTGTAGCTCATTTATCTCATCGGGATTACTCCTATAAGCCGGTATGTTAGGAATAATTGCTCCAGGTATGAAGTCTATCTGGTGCTCAATACCTCTAATGGGTGGAAGCCCACTAGGTATGTCCTCTGTCAGTACGTCACTGTAATCCTGCAAAAGAGATGAAATAGACACATGAAGCAAAGGGTCAGTGTTAGTAAAATAAATATGAGGCTCCTTATAGACTAATAATAGCATGAACTTGATAACCTTGAATGTTTTCCTCGTTTCACCCTCACCCATGTAGAAAAAATTTTTAACTCTCCCTTTTGTTCCCCCCCCCCCCACGTTCACTTCATTCCAATCCCTTTGGGAACTCCCACGCCTTGGCCTTATTTTTCTCACCTGATACACCACTCTCACTAGTCTCACCCCAAGGTGGTGTTTCCCTTCGCTCTCTCTTTTGTCACGTTCAAGTTGCAACTTAACCTGATCTTCATGGACTTGTGCAGGTGTAAGTGGGTATAATATAATGGGTTTTCCCTTATGCTGAAAAGAGTACTTGTCTTGAACCCATCATGAATAACCTTTTTAACAAATTGACACTGTCTACCAAAAAGAATATGTCTTGCATGCATCGATATCACATCACATAGGACATCATCTGTGTATGACCCAATGGTAATGCTCAACAATACCTGTTTTGTCACACTTATTTCCCCACACTCATTTAACCCACTGCAACTTGTAAGGCTTCGGGTGTCTCAAACAACTCAACCACAATCGCTCATCAAAGCTGTGCTAGCAACATTAGTACAATTGCCCCCATCATGATCATACTACACCTACATTGCCATTCATACGACACCTAGTATGGAATATGTTCTCGCTCTGCTGCACCTCTCATCCTCTACGACATGTGCACTCAAAGCACGCTTGATAACTAAGGATAAGTTATGTTGGACATTTATGGCCCATAGCATCACTATTTGTACAGATCATGGTGTTGTTGTACAAATTAACTATGTGACAAAGGAGATTGCTCTTTTCTCATTTGTAATAAGATTACCAAGATGTATAAATGATAAAAGGTCCATATGATTAGTTCCGAATTGATAAGATATGAGACAATATCAATCCACAAAGGTTTAATCATTAAATATCCATAGTCGTAGTATTATCGATATTGGACATCGATAATGCGGAATAGACTAGTATTGCACTTGTGCGTGTTATGGGAGCATAACGGCATAGTTCTCATATATTTGGGTATAGGATACTCATGCAAGTGTAATAGGAGGTTGTGTTTACCGATGGTACAGAAACAGCTTCGCTCTAGATAGATCCCCGGAAATTCCATTGGTAGTATGACTATGTGTCTATGGAAGTCCGAATCAGGGTAAGTGTATTTGTTCTTAACCTGAGACTTACACCCGCTAATACTTGCGACAATCATATACTTTGATTTTGGTCGTCCAGGGCTTTAACAGGTTCTGTGTACGCCTCTTCTGGGTATATTGAGAATCGTAGTGTATTGGGTGTGATGTCGAGATGGAAGTATCACTCCAGTCATAGTGGAGATGATGATCACGTAGGATAAGGAACTGGTTCTCTATATGCTGCAACTATCGGGATATTATAACTAGGTCATGTTTACCGATTATAAGACTAGTTACCAGAGATCTGATATGTGCTTCGAACGGGGCATACACATTTCCAGCCCCAGGCCTTGCACGTGACATCCGATACTGGATCGAAATACGCAATACTACGTATACTACGCCTGATATAGATCACATATTCCTATAAGAATATTTCTGGAGAATTGGGTAGGCACGGTGCTTTGCTAGAAGCCAACCATGTCTTGTAAATCGGTAAAAATGTAGTACTATGTACGTACGTGTCCGAATAGTCTGACGACCGTAGCTACTGCCAACATATCCGGGATCTCATGGGTCGCTTCCCGAAGATTCACCGATGATGTATGACTCGCACTTTATTAATCTGGGATTAATTTGATGAGAGAGAAAATTAATTTGGGATTAATTACGGATATATTTTATCTGGGATAAAATATTAATTAAGAGAGAGAACGAATAATTTGGAATTAATCGATAAATTAATATATTCGATATATTATACGAAATTGGATTTCGAAACGGAATTGAAATTAGATTTTAATTCGGGCGAACGAGTTAATTTAGAATTATTTCGTTAGCGACGTGAATAGTGATTTTGCTAGGCATAATTATTTAATTACGTCGCAACGGAAAATTCATTAATTTGAAATTAGCGAACCCGAGCCCGGGAGTGTTTGCGGGCGCACTCGCATTGCGAATTTAAGTGCGGCCCACAAATCACATCAAGCGTCAAACCACTAGTCACATCAAGCGTCAAATCACTTGTCACTTTGAGTGATGTGATGTCTAGTCACTTTTGATATGAAAAGTGATGGAAGTTGATGGAGATGGTTGTTAGCATAAATGCCTTGACTTTTTGAAAGCAAATTAATGGAATTTGATTTTTAGAAAATCAATTACAATTTATTAAGACAACCAACACATCTTGATCTCTCTCATTCTCTCATCTCTCACGCCTAATGGGCTGTTTTTCTTCTTCTATTTTTCTGTCATTGCCGAGACATGAAGGAGAAGCAAGGAAAGATTTGCGGCAAATTTTTCCGGAGTGCTAGCACACTTTCGGGGTCTTGCGAAGGTGATAGGGAAACCGACTTGTGAGCATGGAATCACAACACAAAGCTTGGAGCTTGGTGGATCACCATGGCCGATTTTGGAGGAGCACAAAAAGCCCACTGCCGTGAGCATCATGGAGGAGGAAAAGATTTTTTTTGTGTCATCGTAGTGTTCTAAAACGCGCCGCCTAGGCGGCGCGTAGGTGCTCGACGGTGGCCAAGCGTGGCGACTACCACCAAATCGTTGGTGTTAGTCGAGCGCTCGATTGGGCGGCGTGAAATCGGCGCCTAGGCACCGATTTCAGCCCCAATCGGCCGACTACGCGCCGATACACAGCCGATTATCGGCCGTGTATCGGCGCTAATTTTTTTAGGGCAGGGGGGCATAAAACGACGACGGTTTGGGGGGTCTTGTGACCCCCCAAAACGTCGTCGTTTGGGGGGTTAAAAGACCCCCAAAACGATGTCGTTTTGGGGGATCTTTTAACCCCCAAATGACCCCCAAATGTCGTTTTGGGGGGTCTTTTAACCCCCCAAACGACGACGGTTTGGGGGGTCGGAAGACCCCCAAAACGTCGTCGTTTTGGGGTGCTTATAATAAAAAAAAAAAAAAAAAAACAAAAAAAAAAAAAAAAACACAACCTTAAGTCTACATTTCAGTTCTTCTTCTCTCAGCTTACGGCTTCTCTACATTTCTTCTTCCTTAAAAATTTCATCACGTCAATTGGGTATTCTAAGTTAAAATTATTATTTTATTTTTTATTCCAACTTGATTTAATTGAAAATTAGTTATTTGAGCAATTTTTGTGCCTTTTAAGCAATTTTTTACGGCATTGGAATATCTTCTCTTGCAAAAGTTGAAGATTGAATTTCCAAAAAATCTTGCTATTCTGAGTAATTGAGTTTGATTAATGGTTTTATGTTTATTACATTTTGATTGAATTTATATGATTTGGATTATTTATGAAATTATAATGTTGGAAATATTATATTTTTAACTGTCTGCCGACTAATTGTCTAGGCCCCGCCTAGGCGCTCTAGGCGCTAGGGCGCTGGGTCGCCGCCCGAATAGCGCCTAGCGCGTTTTAGAACACTGGTTCATTGCATCGCTCAACCGATCATTGTAAGTATTCTGCAACTTCTTTGAGTATTCGCATATGAGTTTCATTGCTTGAAATCAATCCTTGGAGCTTAGGAAACCCAACAATGGTATCTTGAGCCATTTGAGCATGAAACTTTATTAGGGTAAAATTTGGGTAAATTGAATTTGAGAATATTTGAGTGAAATTAATTA
This sequence comes from Zanthoxylum bungeanum, assembly GCA_019454045.1. Classification (NCBI taxonomy): domain Eukaryota; kingdom Viridiplantae; phylum Streptophyta; class Magnoliopsida; order Sapindales; family Rutaceae; genus Zanthoxylum; species Zanthoxylum bungeanum. The sequence goes on from SKCR01036662.1 coordinate 25,795, forward strand.
TTTGAGCATGCTTGTAAATGAATGACTGGAGTTGTTTGTGATCAATTTGTGAAAAATGGATTGGATCAATTTTTCCCCAAATCTAGGCTTGGCCGAGAGATATGAGTGCCCTAATGTCATGGATTTTTTGTTTCTTTGATCATTGGATGACTTGAAACAATGGGTAATGTTGATTTAAGATTCAATTGGATTGGATTTACAATTGGACACAAAAACCCTAAATGCCGTGAGTTATAGCATGTATAATGATGTGATTTTTTGATTCAATTGTGTTGGACATTAGTTGATAATAATGAGCATAATTAATTGTACAAATTGGTGTTTTGGAAATGTTAATTTGGTTAATTAATTATGGCATACACTTAGGTTAATTAAGTTATGAAATTTGGAATTTGGTAATTTAATTAATTGGGCCTATTTTGGAAATTGGGCTTTAAAAGTTGTAATTGGGCTTAATGGGCTTGGTTGTACCAAGTTAGGTTTAGGCTAAATTGGTTGGATCCAATTGGGCCCAAAACCATATCCATAAAGTCCAATTATGACTTAATGGACATTTAATATTAATTGGGCTAATGGGCCTAAATTGGTTTCTTGGCAAATAAGGGTGATTCCTTAAATGGGCTTGGTATTGGGTTTGACCCATATTGACCAAAAGTCCATGCCTTAAGAAATTAATTAAAAGCCTATTGGACTTTAATTAAATTAAAATTGGATGTTAATCGGGCTTTGAGACCCGTAACGATTAGATTTAGAATCTAAGTCGTAAAGGTTCGTAAAAAGTGTAAATATTTAATTGGAATTAAATATAGAATTAGTATTAAATACAAATTAAATTGGATTTAATGTTGTAGTTTAGTTTAATTCAAGAATTCGTACTTTAGTACTTATTCGCAAAACGAGTTTGATTCGCGCAAAATCAAATCGTTGTTTGAACATTGGATGGTATTAATATTCAGATTAATTAATTGGATTAGATTGATTGAAATATGCTTGTGTGAATACATGGTTGCGATGTATGAATAATGTATATCGTATGGATATTGATGGGTGGGGCAATTTTGGAAATTATTGTAATAAATTTAGAATTTATTAATTGGACCTGCGTGTCCAGCCTATTACCTCCTTACTCTTTGTATTTCTCTTCTCACCTATTCCCCTCAATGTAAATGAGGTTTCTTTAGAAGTGTTATGTAATCGGGTAGAAGTAATACTTGTGCTAGCGGGAGAGAGGAAATAAGAGATTTGTTCTAGGAAAAATGTTAAATATCCATCCGTATATCATTATTATATTTATTTATATGCGCCTTATTATGTGTTTAGAATGCATGTTTAAGGGTGTATGATGATGAGAATAACAAAGATAATTAATTTACTGCCAATACGCGAAAAAAAACCCTCAACATCATATTAAGTGTTTTTCCTTCCATTGAGTGATTCTTACTCAAGATCCAAGACTGGCATTGGTTTGTTGGCCAAAGTCAAGACCTTTGTCCGTCGTGGATGTGTTTGAATCATGAAGGCTTTGTTCCATATCGGTGTCTTGTCCAAGTTGTGATTTTTTTGCCAAATTCAATATCACTTCTTGTCCATTGACATTGATTACGAAGCTTTCCATGGTCAATGGGTTCCGCTTAACTGGGATCACTAAGTTTGTTGTGCCAAAGCCAAGGCTTAGTTGATTCAAGGAAAAGGTTAGGCATATATTGGATATTTTGGCATATATAAGATATATGTTTCGGACTTGGATTCCACCTACTGGATCTAGGAATTGGATGGGATCCAATTGATCTTAGAGATCTACCTAGTTAATTACCATACAATTTGTTAGCCAAAGTCAATATTGTGTGTTATTTAACGGGATCCTAGCCCACTAGGAAACAAGGTTTCCCGAGTACTCAACAGGGGGTTAGAGGCTCGCCGCGAAAATAGTGGGAGGCTAGTATTAAATTTTCAATATTCGTTTAGTTACTTGCCATACGCGCTCATTCAAATATTTTGTCAAATAAATTAATTTATTAGTTGGACTAATAATTAATGTTGTTTTAATTAAACAGTTGGACTGTATTCAAACTATTTCATTTATAGTTGATTATATAAAATTGGATTATAGTAATCAATATATTTGAATTAACCATTTCAATTGATAGTTGATTTTATAATTGGATTAGAGTAATCAATATAATTGAATTGTAATCAATTAAATTATAGTTGATTATATAGTTAGACTATAGTAATCATTATAATCAATAGTACCTAAAATCGTTGATTAAATAGTTGGACTATTAGAATCAAGATAAATGAAATATTAGTGTTTAAAACATAATCCTGGGTGAAAATGTATTTAAACGACTTTAATTTTCAAATTGGGAATAATGAATCATGATAGTCCTGAAAACTAAGAAGTTACTTTATTTGATAAAATAACATCTTGGGCCTAAGCCTGGAGTTGAGCAAATAGTAGAGCATGATCTTTGGAAGATTCATGTGATGATAACTTTAGTGCTTAATCCAATAACCTTGCCGCATAGACTCCTTAATTTCTTAGTCAGAACTAAGGATTAGATCCTTATAGTATGATAATGAAATTGAAGGATCTTCATAGATTTATCCTTAGATCTTAGAAGTACAGTTTGCAATAGGGCAAGAAGCGCAAGGCGCATCTTACTCAACATTCCAAAAGGCCAAGGCTTAGCCAAAGGCTTCTGAATTGTGTAAAATGGGCAAAGGCAAAATTCATTATAATCTTTTGGGAAGACAAAGGACATATCCCAAAATGTCTGCCTAAACTGTGGAAAACGGGGACACGGAAGCATGACTGCCGTATGGACAAGGCAGACATTAAGGAATTGAAGGCGGGGCAAGGTACCGACTTCAAATATGTTTGTCATAAATGTGTTCACTGCTAGTATTAAAATTGGATTTTAGATATTGGATGTGATACATAAATATGTACTGATGTGTAGAATCTGCTGAGAGCAGTTACTGACTTCAGATGAGGTCTATCTACGAATCGGAAACGGGACGACAGTCGCTGTTTTAACCGTAGAAACCTAAGTTTAAGAACTACACTTCGGGTGTGTACTTAAATTAGGAAACTGTTAAAATGTAACTAGTTTGACTAGACATATATCTCTATATCAGGGTTTAATCCGTTTCGGTATACCTTTATATCCTAGAACGCTAAAGTGTTTCATTTTATAAAGATGATGATTGAGAGATAAACACATTAGATGTGAATAGCAGTATTTATATTTTGAATAAAAGAATCTCAAACGTAAGACATGACAAACATATAGCTCAAACTGAATTAATCAGTTGAAACTTAATTGTGACATTGTTGTCTAGGACACAATTAAACAAGACTCGTATATCCACACTTTAGAAGAGGGGATACTGGGACGGATTTGATTCTATTCAAATGATGTCTACGAATCTAGTTTATTAGGAAAAGTGCCTAAAACACTTTTACTTGGTAAAAGTGCAAGTGCCACCAATCTGTAACCCCCGTTCATAGTGATGTAAGTGGGCCCATATCTAGCTAGGCTAGAGGTGGATATGAATGTTTCGTGACCTTTACGGATGTGGCATCGCGTTATGGTTATGTGTTTCTTTTGAAACACAAATCAGAAACTTTTACAGTTTCGACACGAAGTAGACAAACAGATCGGCAAAAGTATTAAATCATTACGGTTAGACCATGATGAAAATACTTAAGCAATAAGTTTCTCAAATACTTGAAAGAGTATAGTATTCTTTCAATGAGGACTCCTCCCGGAACACGTCAATTGACGGTGTGTCTGAACGGAAAAATTGAATTTTGTTGGACATGATAAGGTTAATCAAGAGTCGCTCTGAGCTACCATTTCCTTCACAGGATACACTTTAAACAGTGCAAAACTTATTTTGAATAAGGTTCCATAAAAATCTATTAGACAGACTTCATATTAGATATGAACAGGAAAGAAACGGGGTTTTCTCATTCCTGAAGATTTGGGAATGCTGGGCATAAGTTTGGATTATACCAAACTAGAACCAAATCGGATAAGTGCCTAAATTGTGGGTTATCCTAGGGAAACCAAATTATAGTACTTATACAACTCACAAGAGAACAATGTAATTGTTGCTCGCCATGCGGTTTTCCTAAGAGGAATACCGATATGCAGTGGTAAGTGGGAGGAAAGTAAAACTCGATGAAAATCAGAGTAATACTGTTCTAGGCACCGATTCCTTAATAGAACACAAATAGTTCATCAAGGATGAAACTATAACAATAATCTTCGAATACACAAGAACCACGTAAGTCAGAGAGAGTCAGAAAACAACCTGGGAGGTATGGGTTTCTAATCTCACCTCATAAAGATGTCAATCTTATTGAGGAATACGAACTGACTACGTATGAGGAAGTGATACAAGGTATCGACTCCCTATTATGGCAAAGTGCCATGAAATTCGAAATGGATTCCATGTATATCAACCAAGTTTGGATACTAGTTGATTTACCGCAAGGCATTGTACCTATTGGTACTATATAAGTCTTCAAGGAAGACATACATGGAAGGCAACATACCAACGTACTAAGCTAGGCTTGTAGCGAAAAGGTATCGTTATCAACATTGTGTCGATTACGACGAAACCTTTTACTTGTTGCCATAGTTAAATCCATTTGGATAATGCTTGCTAATACTGCATGTTTCATTTATGAAATATGGCATAAGGAATGCCAAAACCGCTTTCCTTAACGAAAACCTTTTGGAGGATGTTTACAATATCCTGACGGTTTTATCGTACCATAACGAGCAAACAAGTTTGCAAGTTATTCGATCCATGGATGGATTGAAGTAAGCATAGCGTTCTTGGAATTATTATTTTGATGTAATCATAATGGTATATGATTTAATTCAAAACGAATATGATTCTTGTGTATATAAGGAGGTTAGTGGGAGCGCACTGACAATGGATGTCCTATAAAATGATGACATGTCATTTCTTGAAAATGATATTCCCATATACAATCGGTGAAAGCTTGGCTTTCATGAAAATTCTCCGTAGAATTCTTGGGAGAAACAACCTTTATTCTAGGAATAAAGATCTAATGGTATAGATCTAAAAGTTGATCGTACTCTCCGATAACGCGTACATTGAAAAATGTACGCGACCTGGTGTCTCATACGCTTTGAGTATATGGAGTCACAATCGGGCCAATCCAAGTGATAGTCACTGGATTGATGTTAAGAACATCCTTTAGTATCTTAGAGAACTAAAGATGATGTCTTATACTATGGAGAATGAGAACTTGAAGTGACTGGGTACTGTTGCAAGTTTCCAAACCGATAATAACGACTATTAGTCGCAATAACGGTACTACAAAGTTTGAATAACGAAACAGTGAGCTGGAAATCTTCCAAGCAAGATACTGTTGTCGAATAAACAACAAAAGTGGATTATTGCTGCAGCTGAGGCAGCAATAGAAGCCTTTTGGATCGATAATAAATCTAATTAGATTAGATGTAGTTCTGTTAGCAGCTGAGCTAGGCTACAGCATAGGCTAAAGAATTAATGGTCTCATCAACGATCCAGATATATACTTCAAATATTCATCAAATTTGTTCGGATCATACATCGTGGCGATGTGATGATCGAATTAATCGCATCAGATGGTAACACTGTAAATCCGCAGACGAAAGCATTTTCTCAGCAGAAGTTTGAGCGAACCGTACATAGTTCGGGTGTAGGACATTTGAGTAATTGGCTATAGGCCAAGTGGGAGATTGTTGGATAGTTATGGCCCATAGCATCACTATTTGTACAGATCATGGTGTTGTTGTACAAATTAACTATGTGACAAAGGAGATTGCTCATTTATCATTTGTAATAAGATTACCAAGATGTATAATGATAAAAGGTCCATATGATTAGTTCCGGATTGATAAGATATGAGACAGTATCAATCCATGAAGGTTTAATCATTAAATATCTCTAGTCGTAGTATTATCGAGATTGGACATCGATAATGCGGAATAGACTAGTATTTCACTTGTGCGTGTTATGGGAGCATAACGGCATAGTTCTCATATATTTGGGTATATGATACTAATGCAAGTGTAATAGGAGGTTGTGTTTACCGATGGTATGGAAACAGCTTCTCTCTGGATAGACCCCTCGGAATTCCATTGGTAGTATGACTATGTGTCTATGGAAGTCCGAATCAGAGTAGGTGTATTTGGTCTTAACCTGAGACTTACACCGCTAATACTTGCGACAATCAATATACTTTGGTTTTGGTCGTTCATGGCTTTAACAGGTTTTGTGTACGCCTCTTCCGGGTATATTGAGAATCGTAGTGTATTGGGTGTGATGTCGAGATGGAAGTATCACTCCAGTCATAGTGGAGATGATGATCACGTAGGATACGGAACTGGTTCTCTTATATGTTGCACCTATCGGGATATTATGACTAGGTCATGTTTATCCGATTATAGAGACTAGTTACCAGAGATCTGATATGTGCTTCGTACGGGGCAGACACATTTCCAGCCCCAGGCCTTGCACGTGACATCCGATACTGGATCGAAATACGCAATACTACATATACTATGCCTGATATAGATCACATATTCCTATAAGAATATTTCTGGAGAATTGGGTAGGCATGGTGTTTTGCTAGAAGCCAACCATATCTTGTAAATCGGTAAAAACGTAGTACTAGGTACGTACGTGTTCGGATAGTCCGACGACCGTATTTACTGCCAACATATTTGGGGATCTCATGGGTCTCTTCCCGAAGATTCACTGATGACGTATGACTCGCACTTTTTTAATTTGGGATTAATTTGATCAGAGAGAAAATTAATCTGGGATTAATTACGAATATATTTTATCTGGGATAAAATATTAATTAAAGAGTGTGAACGATTAATTTGGAATTAATCGATAAATTAATATATTCGATATATTATACGAAATTGGATTTCGACGCGGAATTGAAATTAGATTTTAATTCGGGCGAATGAGTTAATTTAGAATTAATTCGTTAGTGACGTGAATAGTGATTTTGCTAGGCATAATTATTTAATTACATCGCAACGGAAAATTCGTTAATTTGAAATTAGCGAACCCGAGCCCGGGAGTGTTTGCGGGTGCACTCGCATTGCGAATTTAAGTGCGGACCACAAATCACATCAAGCGTCAAACCACTAGTCACATCAAGCGTCAAATCACTTGTCACTTTGAGTGATGTGATGTCTAGTCACTTTTGATGTGAATAGTGATGGAAGTTGATGGAGGTGGTTGTTGGCATAAATGCCTTGACTTTTTGAAAGCAAATTAATGGTATTTGATTTTTAGAAAATCAATTACAATTTTTTAAGACAACCAGCACATCTTCATCTCTCTCATTCTCTCATCTCTCACGCCCAATGGGCTGTTTTTCTTCTTCTATTTTTCTGTCATTGCCGAGACATGAAGGAGAAGCAAGGAAAAATTTGCGGCAAATTTTTCCGGAGTGCTAGCACACTTTCGGGGTCTTACGAAGGTGATATGGAAACAGACTTGTGAGCATGGAATCACAACACAAAGCTTGGAGCTTGGTGGATCACCATGGCCGATTTTGGAGGAGCAAAAAAAGCCCACTACCATGAGCATCATGGAGGAGGAAAAGATTTTCTTTTGTTCATCGCATCGCTCAACCGATCATTGTAAATATTCTGTAACTTCTTTGAGTATTCGCATATGAGTTTCATTGCTTGAAATCGATCATTGGACCTTAGAGAAAACCCAACAAGTTATTCAGCGGGTATGTAGCTCCCTCATGGTCACTAGCATCCTCCAACTCTGGCATCTCCTCATCAACCTCACTATCGGTAGAATACACCTATCCACTCTTTTTATCAATCACTAAGGTACGCCTATTGGGACATTGTGAAGCATAGTGTCTCATGCCCAAACATTTGAAACATTTTACATTCTTAGTTCTAGTAGCTGCACCCTCAGGTTTTGGTCTAATTTTGCTCGGTTTTGCAGCCTCTTTACCCTTGGCACTAGGTTCGGCCTTAGCTTATTAAAGCCTCCACTGAACTCGCCTATAGGCTTATCAAAGCCTCCATCTCGCTTCTCATTCGGAACCCATTTTCCTTTCCATGCAGAAGTAGCCTGAGTATCAAATCTGGATGTTGAACTTTTCTTGAGTTGCCTTTCTACCTTGATAGCCATGTGAAGCATATCCTCCAAATCAACATAGTGATGCAACTCCACCATGTTTGCAATCTCTCTATTCAAGCCCCATAGAAACCGTGCCATAGTAGCTTCTGCATCCTCAACTACATTTGCCATGATCATGGCAACTTCCATCTCGATGTAATAGTCTTCAACACTCTTGGTCCCCAGATACAGATGTTGTAGTTTCTGATACAATTCCCTATAGTAATGGCTGGGTATAAATCTCTTTCTCATGAGACCTCTAAGTTTTGCCCATGTCTGAACCGGTCTCTCATAATTTCTCCTCCGAGTAGAGACAAGCTGATCCCACCAAATCATAGCATAATCGGTAAACTCAATTGCTTCCAGATTGATCTTCTTCTCGTCTGAGTAGTGATGATAGCTGAATCAATTCTATTTTCTTTTCCCATTCTAAATAAGCTTCAGGATCATTCTTCCATGGAATGTTGGTATCTTGATCTTGATGCTACCTAGATCACCATCTACATCTCCTCGTCTACCATATCCCCTATATCATAATACCCTCTTCTGGCATCAAATGCACCTCTATCATCAAATCGTCTATCCCTCCTATCATTCCTCCTATCAAACCTCCTATTAGGCCTCCTATCATGCCCAGGCTGAAATCTCTCCTCACATCATCAAGATCATCAGAATAATCAAACTCATTTTCAGCTTCCTCTTCATCTGGTGGTACATAATATGGTGGTACACGTCGAGGTGGCACATTATGAGGTGGTGGTACATTCTGATATGGTGGTATATGCTGGGGTGGTGGTGCTCTGGGACCGCTACCAGTTTGAATACTCTCTACACTCTTGGACAATCTATCCAAAGCAGTATTCATGTTCTCCATCATATATGTAAATTTCCTATCCAAAACTTCAAGCTTTTCATCAGTGGTTAGACCTGTCATCTCAACACTAAACAAACAGATTATAAATAACAAGAAAGTAAAACAAATATGTAAATCCTCACAATCTCACATGTTTACACTCGAATGATATCACTCCACTTGTGTTTGTACTCTATTGGCTTTTACCCGATACTGTGCTCACAATCACTGCCTTTTACCACTCTTGACTCTTCCTCAATTCAAATGTGAATCACACTCAATCCAAGAATACAAAACCATGTGTAATCCTCAAGCTAGCATGAAACACAACGGACCCAATAATATATATAGGGCAGGCGGAAACAAAATGCCAACAGGAATAGCAATGACGAAGACTCAATCAATAATACTTAAGCTAGAGTAATTAGAATAAAGAAGTAAACAATTAGCACAATGGAAAAAAATAAGCATGCAAATTCACGGTCGTATGCAATTTCGGGAGAAAATTTGGCACCTCTATAGAAATTTTGATGGAATACCCTTCACGGACACTCAAATGATAATATGGAACAAACTAAATTCAACCAAAAAATTTCACTTTTTTACTTTTTTTTTCTCAATTGATCACTATCACTTAAGTCCCTTTTTTTTTTGATAACTTCAGAAGCTGTTTAAGGTTCTGATTTCAGAGGCTGATTTTCAGGGTCTGATTTCAGAGGCTTTTGGTCAAGGTCTGATTTCAGAGGCTACTGGTTAGTGTCTGATTTCAGAGGTTACTTTTCAGGGTCTGATTTCAGAGGCTACTGGTCAGGGTCTGATTTCAAATGTTACTTTTTAGGGTCTGATTTCAGAGTCTGATTTCAGAGGCTAATCTTCAGGGTCTGATTTCACAGACTAAGTTTCAGGGTCTGATTTCAGAGTAAGATTTCAAAGGCTAAGTTTTTAGAGTCTGATTTCAGAGGTTGAGTTTCAGGGTCTGAATTCAGAGTCTGATTTCGGAGTCTGAATCTGATGGTTTATTTTCTTTTTCTTTTACACTTCACTAGGGTTTTAGAAACAAGTCACACAGCCGCCAAAGAACATGCTTATTTCTTCAACATATGCTAAAGAACGGAATGTGTATGACGAACTTATATGAAGAACACAACAAAAAACCAGAACTGGAAAATGATAAAAGATTAACTGATATGCAGAACACAACAAAACCAGATCCAGAAATAAACAAAACGAAAACAGAAACAAGATCCAACAAGAACTGAAACGAAAATAAAAACAGAATCAAACAAAAAAGAAAAGATAGGAAAAATCAGACCTTGGAACCTTGAGCTCTAGATACCAAATGACAAGAAACCCAATTGGATTCGAAATCAATCCAGCAAACCCCAAGCAACGGACAGAACCCCAAGAACCGCGAATTTGATTTTGTAGGAACAAAACCCTTCGAAGGCCACAAAGAATACCCACAAAGAACTTGCCCTTGAGAACCTTTAAGATGAATCATTGTAGTGTTTTGCTAGCAATAGAGATGCCACTAAGTTTGCCAAACTTAGATAAGTCGATTCAAACTTGAAAGGGGAATCCCTCCCTTACAAGAATTCTGCCATAGCCATAGCCAAAGCTTTAAACTTTTGAGTTTTACAAATTTCGTTGATTGTCCTCAAAATGAAAAAGAAAAAAAGCTTAAATAGTGTTACAAAGAGAAACCCTAAAGGCATAAAGACAACAATACCCCTAAAGACTAAATTACAAAAATACCAAAGTCTTCAAGTCTTCAAAGGCCTTTGAAGCTTCATTCAAAACTGATTTGGGCCAAGTGAAATGGCTTTGGGCCCTCTCTATTGAAGCCAACATGCATCTCTATTTGTTTGTTGCAATCGGCCATAAAACTCTGAACTAATCCCGCCATTGCTTCTCTGAGTCTTTTGGTCATCTGCCTCGTAATTGGCCCTTCTGGTACTTGTAATGGGTCTTTTGCTTTGTTGTCGGCCTAGATCATGTCACGAGTCTTTATCTATCTTGTTTTAAAGGTTTGTTCCACAAAATCACGTCTCAAGCTCATCAATAATTAATTTTGATTTTTTTTAAAAAGAAAAATTGGATAATAATAAAATATCTTACATGCTAATTATTATTTAATAGAGAAATTATTATTCCATCACTTAAAATTAAATTAAAGACAAAAAATATAATTTTTTCAATTTGTAAAAATTTCCATCTCTCCACCCTAAAATAGTATTATAGAAAGATTTGAAGGATAAAATTGCAGCTACTGCAGTTTTTGTGATGAAGCAACAAAGTCCATTCTTTCTAGCCGAACATGTGACATTAAATGTGAAATATTTATGATTCCATTTATAAATATGAAACTTATCCGATATAAACTAATTTTATGGGGTGCTACGTACTCAATGTGAGTGGTCCATTATCCATGTCTATTTCATTTAGGGATGATAATTTTGATTATGATTCATTTATTCGTTCGATTCAATTTATATTAAGCGAATATTTTTTTGAAAAAATTGATTCATTTAATAAATGAGTCGATTCGGTTCAATTCGTTCATTAAACGAATCCAATATGAATTTAAGCTCATTTATTCGTTTAAAATTCATTTTATTATTTTCTTTATTGTTATTTTTTATTAAAATTTGAGAGATTATGGCTAATTATCATTAAAAAAATAATAATATTATCGATATTTGATGAGTCATTTTTAATAATTATATTAATTATGTATTTCTTATGTATATATTTTATGTAGAATAAATGTAAATAAATTATGATAATATATGAGATTGTATAATATAATATTTATATTTAACTCATTTATTAAACGAATCGAATATGAATCCTGATATTATGATTCATTTAAGATTCGATACATTCAATTCTTGCCACCCCTAATTTCATTTCTTTACGAAACTAAATTGATACAATCTAACGGTAAGTATTGTGAGGAATAAATGTGAAAGGCATGTTTATTTAGGACTAGTTTTGGTCAATTCTTTGAAATTGGCGGAAGATTTGCGCAATTATATGGTTGAGGATTCAATATGTTTAAAAAGACCACCACCTAATTCGGCCAGCTTTTTCACCCCAATGGCATTTTTCTATTTCAAAACGACAATCATACACACGCATCTTTGTGCATATAATTGTGCTTTAACATTAAAAATAAAAAATTTATTACAAGATCAATAATATTTCATTATAAGATAATTTATTATATTTTTTTTAGTGTTTATATGTATAATTATATACATATATCATTTTTATTTCAAAAATGATATATACACAGTGTCGATTTTGCTCGCCTATGGTTCATGAATTTTTTTAATTATAATTTCAAAATAATTTAATAGTCAATGGTCCAATTTTTTTTATTATAATATTTTGATATGGACAAGGGTCTCAAAATATAAAAATCACCTTAAATCCTGAATATATATGGAAGATTGGTTCGGTCCTATATGCACATAAAAATACATAAAACGTTTAAAACAAAAATAATTTTTGTCATGTAGTGAAATATTTTTTTCATGTATTTTTTAGTTATTTTAATATTTATGTGTAAGTATTTGTACCCTTTTTTCAATTTAAATTTCGCAATATCTATCATGTTTCAAAAATACAATAAATGAATAAAGATTTGTTTATGTCATTTGGTATCGAGAGACAAAACATATATGCGAATGTCATTATAGGACTATCCAACCAAGTTATGACTCGTGTTTGAAGATATTTTTCACTTTCTATTCTAATTAGTAATTTTCAAAACAAACATATACAAATTATATATTTATTTAGTGGGTTCATAAATATTGTGGTACACCCGGCCAATGTAAGTCTGTCACTGGTATCTAAGGCTAATAAGAATGAGCAAATGATTGTATATAGGGTTGCTTATTATTGATTGAATGATATAGTACATATGACCTTCATAATTTTAACCGGTTATAACTTGAGTTACAAATGTTCATTTTCGGCCTATATAATATATTGATTTGAAGATATCGAGAAGATACATATGGTGTTGGCTTACTACATTAGTTTGGCTCAGTGTCATCCCCAAATTCTTCTTTAAAAGTCTTGAATCACAATTAAAAATTTCCTTTCTTATTTTAAGATTTTTTCTGGATTGTTTATTTTAATTTAAGAATCATACTATAATTTTATTTTCTTTCTTTATTTGATTATAATTAATATAATTTAATAAATCGAATTATTCTAATTTAATAATTTCCTTCTTGTTTTTCAAATATTATTTTTTTTAAAGAAAAATTGGATAATAATTTTTTTTTTTTTTTGGAATCGTTGAAAACCTCGATGTCAAACCACATCTTTCGTGCTTAAGGGAAGCAGGTAACACCTCTGATTATCTCAAACTCTTACAAGAAATGTACTCTCTGCATTTGAACACAGGACCTCAAGGTGAGTTCATGAACCATATACCACTAAACCACGCCCATTAGGGATGATAATAATAAAATATCAGACATGCTAAGCAAGAATTAATATTCTTAATAGGGAAACTATCATTCGTTCATTTAAAATTAAATTAAAGGTTAAAAATTTTCGATTTTTTAAAATTGGATTTGTTCACGCCAAATATAATATATAAAAGATTGAAAGGGTAAAAATTGCAGTTACTGCTGTTGTTTGTGATGAAGCAAGAAAGTCCATTCATTCTAGGCCGATCTTTCGCATTCGGTGCTATATGACATATAAATCCACAATATTTATGTTTCAATTTTTTCCATGAAGATAGATATTGCTGGCATTATGATAAAAGGGGTAGATTCTCAGTTAAAAGTGTCTATCATGTTGCTTATGAAGAAAAGACTTAAGCAGAGGGAGTAGTTCTTCAACTGCCTGCAGTTTATGGCAAGGAGTATGGAATATTGCTCTCCCTGCCAAAATTAAAATATTTATATGGATGTGTATTTCAGGGTTGCTGCCAACGGCCTCAAATCTGGTTAAAAATAAAATCATATTGAGGAACACTTGCCAGAGATGTGGAAAGGGGGGGAGAGACAATCATGTTGGAAAAATGCTTATTTATAAGCATTTTGAGGCTCAATTTTAAGCATGGTCCACTTCGTGTTAGTGGTTGTTATTGAATGATTCGGATACTCCTTCGTGAGTACTTCGAAATGGTATATTCATATGCTTAAAATGGTGCTTGGGTGAATGAGAAATTGTTGCTCAAAGTTCACAATTTTCAAGCCTTTTGTAATTCCATAACAGCTAATTTAATTAGCTTGGTGGTTACAAAGTTTAATCTCCATAAGTGCTAATCTAATTAGCTTGGTGGTTATATAGTTTAATTTCCATTAGTGCTAATTTAATTAGCTTAGTGGTTACAACAATGTGTAACATCTCCCATTATGAAATTTAATTGGCAAGTTAATTTCTATTATTGAGATGTGTTTTTCTTTTCCTATATAAACAACATCAGTTCTTGTTTTCAAGATATGAAATAGAAAATAGAGAGAAAGACATAGCACACACACGAAAGATCATTTTCTTTGTTTTGTTAAAAGGAGAGTTCAAACACTTTGTGGTTCGTTGGATACGAGTCTGGTGGTGCCCTTTCTCGTACGTTTCCGTTGTATCCTGGGAAACAGTCGTCTCACGTTCTACTGCACCTACGGTAGGGGACGAATTTGTTTTAAGGATATTGTTGTTTTACAACAAGCCTCGGGAAAGTTCAGCATCTGCCAACAGCCTCTGCCTCAGCTTCAGCCTCAGCTTCAATCTTCTGCAGCTCTGCCTGCCATCAGCATCTGTCAACAGCCTCTGCCTGACTCAGCATCTGCCAACAGCCTCTGCCTCAGCATCAGCATCTGCCAACAGCCTCTGCCTCAGCTTCAGCCTCTGCCTCAGCTTCATCTTCTGCCTCTGCTTTCAGCCTCAGCCTCTGCTGTCAGTCTCTGTCTTCAGCCTCTGCCATCTGCCTCTGCCTCTGCTCATCAGTCCCTGCCTTCGCTTTCAGGGTCTGCCGTTAGGGTCTGCTCCGAGGATAATAATTATAATTGTAATTTTGTCATATTCGGATTTCCCAATTACCGTGTAATAATTTTAATAATTGTTATCTACAGTCTTAAAACAAATATTCGACTCTGTGGATATGGAAATCAGTCCAAACACAGTAGATCCGAATATGGCAGCCTCTTCGGCTGGCCAGAATGTTGTGGCAGCCCCGTGGCTGACCAAAGTGCAGTGGCAGCCCCTTCGGCTGGCCAACTTGCATCAGCCTCTGGGCTTAATATGGCAGCCGTTGTGGCTGGCAAGGTATTTCTGCCTCAATGGCTAGACAACTGTTGGACATGTGAGCCATGTCAATCCTGCTGCGGAAAAAACTGAAAAATTCAGTGGTCAGAATTTCAAAAGGTGGCAACAGAAAATGTTCTTCTACCTGACCACGTTGAACCTTTCGAGGTTTCTAAAGGAAGATGCTCATGTACCAAAGAGGGTGAGATTGATATCCAAGTCATCAGTGCCATTGAAGCTTGGAAACATTCTGAATTCCTATGTCGGAATTATGTGCTGAATGGGCTAAGTGATTCCTTGTACAGTGTGTACGCTGGAATGAAAACAGCTAAAGGGCTTTGGGAATCTTTAGATCGAAAATATAAAACTGAGGATGCCGGTACTAAGAAATTTATCGTAGGCCGTTTCCTAGAGTTTAAAATGATTGATTCCAAAACTGTGATAAGCCAAGTACAAGAACTGCAGATTATTCTAGCAGAAATTCATGCTGAGGGGATGAGTTTAAGTGAAACCTTCCAAGTAGCCTCGATAATTGAGAAACTACCACCTGGTTGGAAAGATTTCAAGAATTATTTAAAGCATAAGCGAAAAGAAATGAGCATTGAAGACTTGGTTCTTAAGCTAAGAATTGAGGAAGATAACCGAGTTTCTGAAAAGAGAGGAATGACTCATGAGGCCAAAGCAAATGTTGTCGAACATGGCCATAAGAACAAGAACCTCAAGAACAAAGGGTCAAAGATGGGCCCTAAAGGAGGAGTTTCCAAGAAATCAAAATTTCAAGGAAAATGCTTCAACTGTGACAAAATGGGTCACAAGTCTTCTGAGTGCAGACTGCCGAAGAAGAAAAAGAAACAAGAGGCTAATGTGCTAGAAAACATGACTCAAGATGTTTCAGACATTAACCTTTCTGCTGTGGTTTCTGAGGTGAATCTGGTGGGTTCTAACCCAAGAGGGTGGTGGATTGATACTGGTGCCACTCGACATGTATGCTCAGACAAGAGCATGTTTTCTTCATTTGAGCCTGCTGAAAATGGGGAAAAGATATACATGGGAAATTCAGCAACATCTGAGATAGAAGGTCAAGGAAAGGTGATTCTGAAGATGACCTCTGGGAAAGAGTTGGCTCTGAACAATGTTCTGTATGTACCTGAAATACGGAAGAATCTTGTGTCTGGATCGCTTCTGAACAAGCATGGATTTCGGATGGTGTTCGAGTCTGATAAAGTAGTTTTGACTAAAAATGGGATGTATGTGGGAAAATGGGTATGTAACTGATGGGCTTTTAAGCTCAATGTAATGGTTGTTAAACCCAAAAATATCGATAAAGCTAGTTCTTCTGCTTATATTGTTGAGTATTCTAATCTTTGGCATGTAGATTAGGACATGTTACAGTTTTTAATTCATTGCGAAAGTTAATTAACATGAATCATATTCCCAATTTTAAAATTGATAACAAACATAAGTGTGATACTTGTGTTGAGGCAAAACTAACAAGATCATCTTTTCATAGTATTGAAAGAAACTCTGAACCACTTGATCTAATTCATACCGATGTATGTGATTTTAATTCAATACAATCGAGAGGCGGTAATAAATATTTTATTACCTTTATTGATGATTGCACAAGATTTTGCTATGTGTATTTAATGAAAAGCAAGGATGAAGCTATAGAGAAATTTGTTCTCTATAATGAATGAGTTGAGAACCAACTGAATAAAAGAATTAAGGAGTTAAGAAGTGATCGTGGTGGTGAGTATGTTTTCCCTTTTGAATCACTTTGTGAACAAAATGGAATCATACATCAAACCACAGCTCCTTATTCGCCTCAATCCAATGGGATTGCGGAACGTAAGAATCGTACCTTGAAAGAGATGATGAACGCTATGTTAATCAGTTCTGGCTTACCTCAGACTATGTGGGGAGAAGCTGTCTTATCAGCTAATTACCTTTTAAATAAGGTACCACGGAAGAAGCAGGGAAAACTCCTTATGAAATGTGGAAAGGAAGAGTACCTTCCTATAAATTCCTTCGAGTGTGGGGGTGTCTTGCCAAGGTAGTCATTCCTCCACCTAAAAAGGTGAAGATAGGACCAAAAACTGTTGATTGCATTTTCATAGGATATGCACATAACAGTAATGCTTATCGATTTCTTGTGCATGAGTCTAATGTACCAGATATTCACAAGAATACGATAATGGAATCGAGGAATGCATCTTTTTTCGAATAGTTTTTCCTTGTAAAACTAATTCGAATTCAGATGTGCACAAAAGGGCACATGAGACTATCATTGAAGATAGTCAGGACCGAGAACAAATTAATGTTCCAGAGGATCAACAAGTTGTTGAACCTGAACTAAGACGTAGCAAAAGAGCTAGAACGGAAAAATCATTTGGTCCAGATTTTCTGACATTCTGTTAGAGAATGATCCTCAAAGCTATAACGAAGCTGTAAGGTCAGCTGATGGTGCCTTGTGGAAAGATGCCATCAATAGTGAAATTGATCCATCTTACAAAATCACACCTGGGAGTTAGTGAATCTTCCTCCAGGATGTAGACCTTTAGGGTCCAAGTGGATTTTCAAAAGGAAAATAAAGGCAGATGGATCAATTGACAAGTACAAAGCAAGACTTGTAATTAAAGGTTATAGACAACGTGAAGGTCTTGATTACTTTGATACTTATTCTCCTGTAACGAGAATAAATTCCATAAGGATGATACTAGCGATTGCAGCTTTGCGCAATCTTGAGGTACATCAGATGGATGTGAAAACAGCCTTTCTGAATGGAGATTTAGATGAAGAAATCTACATGGAACAACCTGAAGGCTTTATAGCTCCAGGACAAGAAAAGAAAGTATGTAAGTTAGTTAAATCCTTGTATGGATTGAAACAAGCCCCGAAACAGTGGCATAAAAAGTTTGATGACACCATGTTGGCAAATGGTTTCAAAATCAATGAATGTGATAAATGCATTTATGTCAGAGAGACAGAAGTTGGCTATGTCATTTTATGTCTCTACGTTGATGACATACTGATTGTCGGGAGTAATGTCAAAATGGTGAAATCTACCAAGAATATGCTGAAATCCAAGTTTGACATGAAAGACATGGGTCTTGCAGATGTCATTCTGGGAATAAAGATCTCGAGAAGTCCAGATGGACTTATTCTTGATCAGTCGCACTATGTGGACAAAATTCTTGGTAAATTCAACAATGATGATTCAGCTGTGGCTAGAACTCCGTAGATGTGAGTTTACACCTATCAAAGAATAGGGGAGATGGTATATCTCAAGTAGAATACTCTAGAGTGATCGGGAGTTTGATGTATCTATCGAGTTGTACAAGGCCTGATATAGCCTGTACAGTAAACAAGCTCAGCAGATATACGAGTAATCCAGGGGTGATCACTGGAAAGCAATAGTGAGAGTACTTAGGTACTTACGTTTTACTCGTAATTATGGGTTGCACTATCATAGATATCCAGCTGTAGTCGAAGGATACAGTGATGCTAATTGGATATCTGACATGAAAGACTCAAAGTCTACTAGTGGTTATGTGTTTACACTAGCAGGTGCAGCTATATCATGGAAATCCTCCAAACAGACTGTGATAGCCAGATCTACAATGGAATTAGAATTCATTGCATTAGACAAGTGTGCTGAAGAAGCAGAATGGCTTCGAAATTTTCTAGAGGATATTCCAAGTTGGCCTAAGCCAGTGCCAGCAATTTGCATTCATTGCGATAGTCAATCTGCAATTGGAAGGGCACATAACAATATGTATAATGGTAAGTCTAGACATATTCTTCGTAGACACAATACGTTAGACAATTACTCTCTACTGGAGTTATTTCGATTGACTATGTAAAGTCAAAGGATAACATTGCGGATCCGCTAACCAAAGGGTTAAATAGAGAGTTAGTTGTGAAATCATCGAGGGGAATGGGACTGAAGCCCATTAGATAAATGTTTATTACGAAGGAAAACCCAACCTTGTTGACTGGAGATCCCAAGATCTAGGTTCAATGGGACAACCTACTCGTAAAAGACATAATTGGATCACTGTGGGGGTTACCCTCTAGTCCATTCCTATGATGAAATGAAACAGTGATGCTCGTATGGATAGAGTTAAGCAAAAGCTTTTAATGATTCTTATGCGTCGGGAATCCGAGCAGAGTATTACGAGATACTCTTAAATAAGAAATCACATATGTGAGAGAGAAGTGGGGCCGCTTCAAAGGGAATTGTACGGGGCACAATTTCAGAAACTCTTGCAGAACCAGGTAGATGTTCATGGCCAAAATAAACATAATAATGAGAACTCAAATGTGTAGGTAAAATATCTGTGTGATATGTGTTCTCCAATTACATGAACGGCAGTACAGTTCAATGACATCGCGTCAACTGTCAGTCAGTAATGAGATATATTTTCACAAGGGAAGGTTCAAAGGCTGTGGCCTACCTATCCTATGCAGGTGTTGAACCGTTGAACTCTTCTAGGTCAAAATAAAATGTTTTATAAAATAATTTTTTTATTCGACGTTTTTCGCCAATTTCATTCATGTGGGGGATTGTTGGAAAAATGCTTATTTATAAGCATTTTGAGGCTCAATTTTAAGCATGGTCCACTTCGTGTTAGTGGTTGTTATTGAATGATCGGATACTCCTTCGTGAGTACTTCGAAATGGTATATTCATATGCTTAAAATGGTGCTTGGGTGAATGAGAAATTGTTGCTCAAAGTTCACAATTTTCAAGCCTTTTGTAATTCCATAACAGCTAATTTAATTAGCTTGTGGTTACAAAGTTTAATCTCCATAAGTGCTAATCTAATTAGCTTGGTGGTTATATAGTTTAATTTCCATTAGTGCTAATTTAATTAGCTTAGTGGTTACAACAATGTGTAACATCTCCCATTATGAAATTTAATTGGCAAGTTAATTTCTATTAATTGAGATGTGTTTTTCTTTTCCTATATAAACAACATCAGTTCTTGTTTTCAAGATATGAAATAGAAAATAGAGAAAGACATAGCACACACACGAAAGATCATTTTCTTTGTTTTGTTAAAAGGAGAGTTCAAACACTTTGTGGTTCGTTGGATACGAGTCTGGTGGTGCCCTTTCTCGTACGTTTCCGTTGTATCCTGGGAAACAATCGTCTCACGTTCTACTGCACCTACGGTAGGGGACGAATTTGTTTTAAGGATATTGTTGTTTTACAACAAGCCTCGGGAAAGTTCAGCATCTGCCAACAGCCCTCTGCCTCAGCTTCAGCCTTAGCTTCATCTTCTGCCTCTGCCTGCCATCAGCATCTGTCAACAGCCTCTGCCTGACTCAGCATCTGCCAACAGCCTCTGCCTCAGCCTCAGCATCAGCATCTGCCAACAGCCTCTGCCTCTGCTTTCAGCCTCAGCCTCTGCTGTCAGTCTCTGCCTTCAGCCTCTGCCATCTGCCTCTGCCTCTGCTCATCAGTCCCTGCCTTCGCTTTCAGGGTCTGCCGTTAGGGTCTGCTCCGAGGATAATAATTATAATTGTAATTTTGTCATATTCGGATTTCCCAATTACCGTGTAATAATTGTAATAATTGTTATCTACAGACATGCATTTTTCTTTGTAAGACTTCTAAAGAGTGCTGGCGAAAATCCAAATTTCTCAAACTGGTGAGGATGTTGAGAAAGTACAGTTAGTTTACTGTGGACTAGGTGGTGGAAATTCTCTCTAAGGCAGAACTAGAGAAGTAGCAGCCTTGATGTGGACCATTTGGGGAGCGAGAAAATTATTTTTTATTTCAGAAAATTGATTCCTCTGCACAACAGATTCTAAGTCGTGCTGAGAGCTTTTTGAGGTTGCTGAGATTACCAAGCTTCAAGAAGATCAGACAAGTGTAGACAATGGGATTCAGAGGAATGGTAGCTGGCCACAGTTCCCTGAGAAGTGGTTTAAGATGAGTGTTGATGCCGGGATCAATGGATCGAGAAATATCATTGGGCTGGGAGCGGTGTTTAGAAACCACAAAGATGAGGGTATTGTGTTGCTATAGATCAAGCACTATATACAGAGGACGTTGAGCTTGCAGAAGCTCAAGCTATCAAGATGGGAATTCACTATGCCGAACAACATAATCTTAAGTCGTTAATCATTGAATCGGATGCTAAAAATATGGTGGACCTGATTAGAGGTACTATCACTAGTTTCAAAGAAATCTCATGGATCATCATGGATTCATGATGCGATGAAAGATTCAGATAGTTTTATAATTACTTTCAAACCTCGAACTTGTAATGTTGAGGCACATGCTTTGGAAAAAAATTTTAGTAATTACCCTGTATCGGATTTTTGGAGGGATAATTCCCCCTCTATTTTTATATATAATTTGGGTTTCAGTCGTTAATATACAGATCTCTTTTCAAAAAAAAAATTTCTAAATGGAAAATTATCTATATACCACTTTAGGTTTGGAGAAGATATATATATAGCCACCACACGGATTCCTAACAGTGACACTACACAACTCATGGTTTGTATTTTGTATCAATGAGCCACTTTTCTGTTAACGGTGTTAGTGAATGGTGACGTTAGAATGACATTTTTGTCAAATCATCATATGATAGTGGCTTCTTAATACAAAATCGAAAGGTTAGGAGGTGCATTGACATTATCACAATTCTTTGACGGTACAAAAATAATATTTAAAATAAAAATAAAAGATAATATAATAAAAATAACAGCAATAATAATTCTCTATAATCGAATGATTCTTTCATAATGTCATAAAATATATACAATATGATTTAATATCAATAAGGTACCGAAATCATAAGCACAAACTCTCCAGAAAATCTTCACTGAGAAAATTGTTTCCATTATAAAGTAATAGTGAAATTACTAATAATAAAGAAATACTATCAAAGCATAATGGCTATGAGATCCTAATAGATTCACGTGTACAATTTCTAGCTTCCTCTACGGTTACCACACATATGCACGCCTAGATCCCTCACCACACGCACGTCAAGCTCTCTCACCACACATGTCCGTCATAGCTCCCTCGCTCCACCAGCAAGCTCCGCCATAGCTCCTCACGCACATCCATTAGAAATATCACAATTATAACATTTCTCACGCTACCATAAAAATTGAGAAGTTTGAAATGTTAAATTTTATGCGTTTCAATAATAATATGAATTTATTATATATAATTGTATGAATTATTATATATAATTGTATGAATTATTATTAAATTAAAAACTACTATTTTATTACTTTTTATTTTTTTTTATTTTTTCCGAAATTATTTCTGCACCACCAAAGAATTGTATTAATAGCAATGCACCTCATAACATTTCGATTTTGTATTAATGAGCCACTATAATATAGTGATGTGACAAAAATACTCTCCCAGCGTCATCATTCACTTAACAACCCGTTAACGAAAAATTATCTCATTTATATAAAACACAAACCAAAAATGAGTGTCATTATCAGAAATTCATTAGGTTATATGTATTTTCCTAAACATACTACCTAATCTAAGTCCATTCTTTCTAGGCCGATCTCCTTCACTCGGGGCAATGTGACATATTAATGTGAAATATTTATGATTCCATTTATAAATATGGAACTTATCCGATATAAACTAATTGTATGGGCTGCTACGTACTCTATCTGAGTGGGGTCTATTGTCCATGCCTATTTTATTTAGGGATCGCAATTTGGATTACAATTTATTTATTCGTTCGATTCAATTTGTTTTAAAGCAAATATTTTTTTTGAAAAAATTGATTCATTTAATAAATGAGTCAATTCAATTCAATTCATTTATTAAACGAATCAAATATGAATTTAAGCTTATTAATTCGTTTAAAATTCATTTTATTATTTTATTATTTTCTTTATTCTTATTTTTTAATTAAAATTCGAGAGGTTATGACTAATTATCATTAAAAAATAATAATATTATCGATATTTGGTGAGTCATTTTTAGTAATTATATTAATTACGTATTTCTTATGTATATATTTATGTAGAATTAATGTAAATAAATTATGATAATATATGAGATTTAATTATATCATAATTAAACGAATATTTATTTTAACTCACTTATTAAACGAATCAAATACGAATCATAATATTATGATTCATTTAGGATTCGATACATTCAATTCTTGCCACCCCTAATTTCATTTCTTTACGGAACTAAATGATACAATCTAACATTAAGTATTGTGAGGAATAAATGTGAACGGCCTGTTTTATTTAGGACTAGTTTTGGTCAATTCTTTGAAATTGGCGGAAGATTTGCGTAATTATATGGTTGAGGATTCAATATGTTTAAAAAAAACCACCACCTAATTCGGCCAGCTTTTAACCCCAATGGGCATTTTTCTATTTTAAAACGACAATCATACACACGCATCTTTGTGCATATAATTGTGCTTTAACATTAAAAAATAAAAAAATTATTAAAAGATCAATAATATTTCATTATAAGATAATTTTTTTTTTAGTGTTTATATATATAATTATATACATATATCATTTTTATTCAAAAATGATATATATGCAGTGTCGATTTTGCTCGCCTATGATCCATGAATTTTTTTTACTATAATTTCAAAGTAATTTAATAGTCAATGGTCCAATTTTTTTAATCATAATATTATGATATGGACACGAGTCTCAAAATATAAAAATCACCTTAAATCTGAAATATATTTGGAAGACTGGTTCAGTCCTATATGAACATAAAATACATAAAACGCTTAAAACAAAAATAATTTTTGTCATGTAGTGAAATATTTTTTCATGTAATTTTTAGTTATTTTAATATTTATGTATAAGTATTTGTACACTTTTTTCAATTTAAATTTTGCAATATCTATCATCTTTCAAAAATACAATAAATGAATAAAGATTTGTGTATGTCATTTGGTATCCAGAGACAAAACATATATGAGAATGTCATTATAGCACTATCCAACTAAGTTATGACCCGGGTTTGAAGATATTTTTTCACTTTCTATTCTAATTAGTAATTTTCAAAACAAACATATACAAATTATATATTTAATGAGCGGGTTCACAATATTGTGGTACACTCGGCCCATGTAAGTCTCTCTCACTGGTATCTAAGGCTAATAATGTAACATCCTCAATCCGGAGATGTTACCGACAGGGAATAGGTCGTCCTATCCCCCAAAGCCTCTGACTATTTGACAATTGATAATCTCATTTCACATATGAACTCATGCATGGGACCAATGCCCAACTCATCACCATGCATAATACTCCTCATACTAAGTACTCAATTTACTACACATTATAGCTTTGACATTGAACACTTATAATGCATTACATATATACTATTTACGGTTGGTTTTCAGAGTTCATGCGCTGCGGAAATCGTGTTTGGGTAACATGAAAAAATTTAATTTTCACATGAATAATAAAATCGGATCCGTATTTTCTGGTATATTAATAATAAAATTATTTAGAACTCAGGTTAGAAATATACATGTAGATCTGAATATCTTTGTAAATCGATTCTTTGAACCACGATCTTCTCGTCTATCTACTCACCTCCAACGACACGTGTGGGCGTGAAAGTAATTACGCGAAGAATACTCTAATTTATTAAGAATCCGTGTACTCAGCACATGAGACGAATCCTGGATGCTGTTTCCTTTTGATTTTCTCAAAATCAAACTTAAGAAAAAATAAAAGAAAAATATTATTTTTTTCTCTCTTCAGCCTCTGTTTTTGTTGTTGTAGTATCCTTTTTAATTGTTGATCTTTATCAACAGTGGCTTCCAATCAATTTATCTAGCTCACGTTTTTTTCTTGTTGTATTAGATTTCTATTTGATCAACTTTTTATCAAAATAGAATTCTTATCTCATGGATCAATCTTTTTCATTTTTAGGATTTCTTTTGATTTATAAAAAATCTCAAGTAAATCCATTAAGGATTTTATTAATTTTGATTTTCAAAAAATCAAAATAAAATCCTTTAATATTTATCCCATAATTTATCAAAGATAATTCATTAAAAAATACTTTTCAAAATTTCAACTTTTGAAATATTATCTTATTGAATTAAAATTTAATTAATCAAATTCATTAAATATTAATTTTCATAAATTAATAAATAGATACATTATCTATTAATAAATATATTAAGACAACATTTGTCATAATTTCCAAACAAGAGCTATATGGAATAATTAGAGTGTAAAATAATTCATAATTATTTTAAATAATTCTCAACTATTTTTCTTCGCAATTATAATCGTTCGAACAGGATAGAAGACGACGAGGGGACCGATGGACCTATAATTCTATGCTCCAATAATTCCGTCGATTAATTATAAACTTTTTTATTAATCAAACAAAATTATTAATTCAAGAGTAACTCCACTAAATACCCATAATTACACTCTCAGAATTATAGAATTAATTACTCAAAGTATCCGTCCATTGATATAGTCATTACCTATGCAATGATCCTCCATAACAGATTCGTAAATGAGCTAGGTATAAAATATCCGTTAACCTCTCCAATTACATCTTTATCCTTGACTTCCATTAGTTCTCAAGTGAACAATTAATTCATAACTTTTATGAATTTGCGCGCTAATCGTTCAGGTCCTGAACTAACAAACAAGAAAATCTTATGAACGGATTTCATTATATCAAGTTAGCATTCCCAACTATTCATTCAACTCATTCCCAAAATACAAGGTTTACGAAATGTAATAAATACAAAACCATACCAAGTAAATTAAAGAATAAATTAATATGATATAGAAGTCTGCTAAATATAATGAATTAAGATCATCACATATATGACCATCATTATGATAAAATTGATGTTCTTTATTTAACGGAAATTATTAAAACTTTTCAATTTCATCTGGTCATGTCCAATATAATCTTATTATATAAAACACATTCATTTTTATGTCTCTACATAATATAGTCTGGATAGAACTATACCATTCATAATGGAATGAAATGTATTTATGACTTTGGATTTGAAGATTCCCAACTTTAATCATAGTCATGGACAAATTTTGATTATTACTCTTTAAATTTTATCCATGCATATATGCATGTAACATTTTACATACACATATATGTTTAATTTAAAGTTACAAATAATCACGGAATTTTCATGAATTTTATAAAGCAAATCAAAATGCATACATGGAATAAAATAGAATCACAGATTTATTAATTAATCATGTTTCGAACATATTTGCTTGTCGGGCATACAAATCCCAACAAACTCCCACTTGCCCTAAAGCAAATGAGACATGTCTCTAATCCCCAATCCTTCTAGATGCCCCTCAAAACTCTTTGCAGGTAGCGTCTTGGTAAAAGGATCGGCTAGATTCTCCGCAGATGGAACTCTCAGAACAGCCACGTCTCCGCGTTGCACAATGTCCCTAATCACATGATATTTCCGCTCAATATGTTTTGATTTCTTGTGGCTTCTTGGTTCTTTGGAATTAGCCACTGCACAACTATTATCACAATAAAGTGACAATGGCTTGTCCATATCTGGAACCACTTCCAGATCGGAAAAGAACTTTCGGAGCCAAACCGCTTCTTTAGCAGCTTCACAAACAGCCACATATTCGACTTCCATAGTTGAATCAGCAACACATGATTGTTTGATGCTTCTCCAAACTACAGCTCCCCCACCAAGAGTGAATACTG